>CABEEJ010009839.1:0-16691 GCA_901482245.1 Timema douglasi
TATATATATATATATAATTCAATATACTATAAATTTAATTAATCACAAGTGTTATTACTTTTATGTTCAAAATACGTGTGTATAGTATGGTCGAGAAAGCACAGCACATACAATATTTGAGGGGACCTTTTATTTGGATTGTAGTTCATTTTTGACATACTAATGGTGAAATTTAGCGTGAGAGCCACATTTATAATTTCGGTGTTTGGCTGCTTTTTTTAAAGCAAATTAAAAAAATTGTGACTGCTCTTCATGATATGAGAAAATAGTATAATCGGCCAAAATAATTGGACAATGTTCAAGTTTAAGGTACAGTTTGATATGTATTAAATAATTGTATTCATTTCACTATATGACCGGTTCAAATATGAAAGAAAGAAAAAAAAATCCATTATAAAAATGTTTTAATATGAAAGTTGACTTTGGTGTAATATCATTGAATATTAAATAACTTCATTAGTATAATGCCCTAATAGGATAAATAGACTGTAGTGTTGTTGATAAAAATGTCGCGAAAGGTACATACGTATTCTCGTAGTACATGAAAGCAACATCACATAACGTTCATCTTGCAATCAATCTGTGAACTATTAATCTTTATCGCTGTATTACATGGATGAATAATAAACAATCGCGTTAAATTCCTCTTCTTCTGCTTCTGTTTCCACGTCAGATTCCCCTGAAAGTTTTTCATAGGATGGTGGCAACTGGAATTGAATTATAAGTCCTAGTATGGTGTGTGTGACAGGTCACAATCCATTTTGGTGCAATTCTAATTTAAATTTAGTAGAGAGCAGCCATTTTTTATGCTTTGCATTCTTATATTCATAAGCTTGCAAGTGACTTTGAAGACAGTGTTGTCTGAATGAGACCTCGTCAGGAGGCTGAATGAAACCTAGTCAGGAGGCAACCTGGAAGAATCATAATGTCGCATCTGCCACCTTACGTACTTGGGTTTCACAAAGAAGTTTTCTCAATGAGTCATTTTAGATGATCCTATCTTTAACTCCAAGTTCATGTTTTATCTGTAGGTTTTTCATATTGTTTGGTTGAAAAATGCACTTCATTAATGTAATATTTTACAAGCCAAAGAAACCTACTCTGTCACAACCGATAGATGTGTAGACTCCAAGAGCACAATTTGCTTTTTCTTGTTGTAAGAACAATGAGCTATAGTTGTAAAACGCTGAACCATCTCACAATTTATTGATTTACATGTACATGTCCTGCTAAGTTAGATGACTGATGTAAGAAGCAATATCCCATATACGAGTATCTGTGTTTTTGAAATTAAGAACACCTGGATGAGACTCGACTAACTGTGCTGCTTAAAACACCAACCTAGTATCTGTTTCACATAGCCATGGTGATTCAAATCATAGATCGCTTTCTATGGATGTGAGATCATACCAGAGAAAATACCTGGTATAATACTAGTCAGAATTGGGCTCATGGGTTTGCCAGTGATTCAGAAGGAAATATTACAGCCTCTGTTTTTTATTTTCTTTTCTGCTTACGACGTTTTTGCTCGTGATGTTTGGTACTATCAATCAACATTTCTTTGTTGTAAATATCAATGACTAAGTGAAATACTACTGCTTGAAGCTTGAGACTTAGCATGTACTTGTAGAGGTTGGAGTTATAACGACCCTAAGTAATGCAGTATGGAAACTTGTTCCATGCCATTCTGACATCTATGACGGCATGGTAAAGGGGTTGTGGCATCACCGGTTGGAGAATTAAAACTCGCATGAATGTTGACTTTACTGGATTATGGAACACAGAGCCACCTCTAAAAAGAGGTTGTTATTCTATACTGCATGGTATCCAGCAGAGGCATTGTAGGAATGTCTTTACTCGTTATGATATAGATGACCTGCTTATTTGAAGCTTTGTCCACCAATGTCATAAGTCCCTGCTTGCTCTTTACAGTAGACAGAGTCTATGTCGTTATTGTTTTGATTTTACTTTTGCTGATAGGATCGTGCAGTGATCAAC
Source organism: Timema douglasi (assembly GCA_901482245.1). Lineage (NCBI taxonomy): Eukaryota > Metazoa > Arthropoda > Insecta > Phasmatodea > Timematidae > Timema > Timema douglasi. The sequence continues at coordinate 1,999 of CABEEJ010009839.1, forward strand.
TTCCTGAAGAAAGTCAGTCCAAAATTGTTTCTGCCATGGCATTACTCTTGTCATGGGCTGTGTGCAGACTCTTGACTACTTACTACGCACTGGATGTCTAGTACAAAGTGAGCGAATATTTGGTTGACTTAAGTCCAATGGGTTAGCGCTCAGAGAATATGTCACTTCATGAATTACCAGCAATTCTTCGTTAATCCTCAATGAAACCAATTCTGGATGGCAGTGGATTCTTCAAAAGTATTGCTTGTTGATATTGTTGCTTTAAGTACAACACAACAAGTCTTCTCTGTAAGTTAATAACAATAATATACAAATTTTTAGAAAACCCAACCCAATCACCACTTCCATGGTTTTGGATCTGTTTGTTCATGATAATTTCAAGAACTGGTCTGGAGGCAATTAGTTTTAACACTTGAAAATCAATGAAAATGAGTATATAGAGGCCGTGTGCATCTTCTCGTCCCCTATTATGGCGGACATTTACCAGAAATAGGAGGAGGGGTATCGCAGGTAATGTATGTTGCCGTACAACGTTAGTAGAGCAAAAGTTCTGCGACAAATATCTAGGCACAAAAATATAAAGATTTGAAACTGATGCACTGACAATTTTTAATATGAAAATGTGGACCAAGCCAGTGAAATTGCATTGACGATTTATAATTATCTTTCAAAATAAATTAAGCCTCAGTAAATGATTGACTAGTGTCGTAAAGTAAAATTGAAAAAAATTCTAAACAGTATTCAAAAATGTTATATGTATATAATATTGAAGAGATTTGAAGTTATTAAAAATGGAAGATAGATGGAAAAAAGTTGGGAGGAAATGAGTAAAGGTACTAAGTGCCATATGTAAGAACTTGACTAATTGTGTAACGTTCCTTAGTAAAAATATTATTATTTAAGATTGTGTTCTAAAATGATAACTACCAATGTATTCTTCAAAACTTACTCCACTCCATAGACGATGGTAATGCTGAAACAGGATTTCCACGTCAATGGTTTAAGAGAGCCAAAATTTTTTCATATCAGATTGAGACTTTAAGATATAATTATTCAAAAATCACATGCACGAATTTGTTAAATGGATCTAATACAACAAATACTAACGTTCTTAATTTTTCATGATTAAAACGTGTTCTAAACCAATAAGTAGGTCTGGTTGTTTCTCAACAAATCTTTTAATAATCATCCATAATAAAACATTTGGTATCATTTTGTGTAGACTTATTGTCCTGTTGTAGTAGTTTCCAGATAATGCTTGATTTACACTGAATGCAGCGGCCATACCTAAAGCATCATCTAGCTATTCGATAACACTTCCTGCCACTTTATTTCCTAAGGCATTAGGATGTGTTAAATCCAACTAACACACACTTTTCGAAATACCACCTCTCCTTATCTTCACATAGATATTCTGCGTATAATTATATACTGCTTGACCAACAAAAAGTTTAATTAGTGGAATTTTTTTTGTGTGTTCCGTAACGCATCTAACACATTTTAGATAATTTATTTGCTTGGTGGCTGTGGGTCTTACTAGTAATCACTATATGAGGGAATATTTCCTTCCACTGATAACACATGCATAAGTGTGTGAGGAATTAATTAGTGTACAGTTGCTGCCTCTTTACTGGATTCAAATTTATTTTGTTGTGGGTTGCTGCATACGCCATCGTGGCTAGAGATTTTGGTGACAAAATGACAGGTTAGAGATTTTCTGACTCCAGGCGTTGGTAGAATTAATGCTATTCCAACGGTACTTGCTTCACCTAAATAAGATATTGGTTGCATCATTTTGATGTTAGTGTAATGAATATTCTCAGAACCTGTTAGTCCATCTTCTCAAAAATCATCATTATCCATGACAAAACTTACAGGCTGACCTGATGGAAATTGTAGTAAACATAATAGGGCATCTCAACCCATTTTATTTTATTTGGCCTTATTGCTTTCCTCTTAACGCATTTGATGATAATGCATTGAGTACCTACGTTGTCATAACAAAATTCCAATTCTCAAATTTTTGAGTACAGATAATAATTCCTTGTTGCCAGTCAAGTTGTGTATACATTGATTGATTGGTTGGCATTTTTATGTGATTAAATGCAACATACCTTCAGAAAGGAAACATACAGCTGGTTTAAATCGTACCCAAAACCACTGTTTGGTATTATTTCCCTTTAGAATGAGGATCCACAAGCAAAGCTACTAAGTTGTAAACATCATCAGGCATACTGTACCTTGCCATTTTTCAACCTGGAAGTATTATTGTAGCACAAACATTTATGAATGCTTAACATATAGAGTTTTAGCAATATTTTGTATCAAATTGAAAGTGTTCGTGCCCCAACTAATCAGAAAACTTTATACAATATGATCCCCCATACTTAGGAAAAAAACTCATTTGGTTTTTAAATCAACTGTAAACCAATATCCTTTCACTTGTGTGTTTCCAGTTTTTGGTGAAGTGAACGTAAGTTGTGTTGTCGTTGCCAGTTCCTTATGTCTTCGTTTGTTATCTAGGTGTATCTCTGCTCACATTCGTATAGTAAGTCCCCGAGTGTGTAAACAAATTTGTTTATGTACAAACCCTCAACAATATATTACACAGTTGATTGAATGCCTTACTTTGTTTTACCGACATCCATTTTAGTCGATGCTGATGATGTTCTTTTTCAGTATCACTAACATTCTGGTTGTACAATGGCTTAGAGTACGTCTTCCAGCAATCCTTATAATATCGAATATCCAACGCAGATCTTTCAGTATCCCGCCAGCATTGTCAGAGCATGTAATTATAGCTTGAAGTACATTCTTGGTTTGCTCATCTTTAACACATTTCACCCCCTTTAAGAAAGTCTTCCAAACATCTAGTGTATCCACTCTCTGATACTACACCGGTGTTCTTCCACAAAGGTTGTTTCTTACATTTTTCCTTCCAAGATTTTGGTACAAATAACGCAAGTCACATGAGTAAAACCTGTAGATAATTCGTGCACGTGGTTATTTTGTTTGAGGATTGGAAATTGCAGCACTTCTCCCACATTGCACATTCTTATTCTTCTTCAGCTCCTTCTGCACATTGCTTCAAGGACAGATTCTCCATGATTATCCTGCACCCCTGTTAGCTTATGGCCAACAATTCCTAGTTGGAGCGTCAACTTGTATTTTTTCATGAGTATCATACTAGTTCATCCCCGAACCCTTCTATACTGGTACTTTATCTGCGATGTTGTTCTAAATGTCCTGGTTTAATTGTTGAACTGATTTTTTTTTTTTGCACATAGTTGATTTTTCACATATCAAAAATTCATATTATCAATTAGCTTTAGCTTTCTTGCCGGTTGGTTCTTGTGACAATTAAACTAACAAATCTTGTCTCTTTATTGGTTTTAATGTACTGGGAATATCCATTTTACACTTTTATATTATTCATTCACTGAAACAAAGAAAAAAAATAGTATAAAAACTAAATAAAGCTAACTAAGATTAAAAAGAATAAAACCATAACCAGACTGTTTAAGTATTCTCACATGGTAAGGACCGTCCATCATTTAGTCAAATGACGGCCAAACGCCAAAGTTAAAAAATGTCCTCCATTATAAATTCTATCCCTTGCATGCCAAAAAAGAACTGCAATAATTAAAAAAGGTCCACCTCAAAAACGCATGTGCTTTTGTTTCTCGACTCGATTAAATTTTGTCTTTAATGATCCTTAACAACCAGGAATAGTTAATTACTACTATTTTTATACTGCTGACTTACTAGCTAGTTATTCTGCCAGTGGAGAATAAAGTTTTCTGAAGTACCTTCTTCATTTATTAGGGGCTACTTTCAGTAGTTTACTATTATATATGTATGATATATTTAACATTAATAAATGAATATATACACACTATTGTGTCAAAATTTCCAATTCCATAAAAATGATTAAAATGTCTGTTTAAAGAACATAAAATCTAGATTTGCACAAACATTCATCAACCGCTTAGCTGTCACTGTGCTTTGCTACATTCCCTGTTATTTAGACAAGCAATAAAGTTGTATTAGGTTATTTTTTGCATGGATATGATAATGGTATTCGTATAAACCACCTAACGGAATCTTAAAACAATTTTACATCTTAAACAACTTTTCATAAACATAAAAATATATATAAGTAAACTGTCCATTTTAAATGACAACATTTCATCGAATATGTTCATACATGGAAAAAGATTACACAATCAATATAGTTAATAAATTAATAAATGTGTTAATACAAAATCTGCCACCCTCTAAAAAGTTGGTTAAATAATATATTTTAGTAGGAAGAAATTGCCAAAATATTTCCTTTAAGATTTATTTTAAACCCTCTAGACAATCTTACATTATTAATAAGTATTTTATATGTTGGAACAAAAAATTAAAAATATGGTGTTAATAAGAAGAATAACTTTAATTAGTTTTTCTCAGAAGCAAATCTCATTGTATTTATTTTCATGTAAATCAATCAATTGATTTATATTTTAAGTGAATCACTATAGCCATTTTTGAATATTAAAAAAATAAATAAAAAAATGAGCTAAACTTAAATTTCTTTTTTTATTTACTAACAGGCATAAAATTATAAAATCAATAATGTCATTAAATATATTTTCAACATATAACTTATTTTAAAATATCAATTATTAACAAACTACCAAAAGATAATGGTCCTTCTTAAATCAAGTATACAGTGCTATTTCTAAATTAATAACCTCTCTAAATATATATTTTGAAATAAATATATTTACGAACATATTCGATTTTTTTAAAATCATTAACTCTTTAAATAACCTAGTCTTAATTTTATATTAAGGAGTTAAATAAATATCTATATGATTTAAATAAATATCTCTAGTCGAAGTATAACCAGATAGTCATAATAATCAAGTTTAAACGATATCCACCAAAAATGCTTCGACTATATCCCAGATGCATGCAGACAAAAACAGGGAAATATAGTTAATATAAGAGTCAAATATTTTAATTTGAGGTAAAGAAAACATCAAATTCCATCATACTCTTGAGGTAAAAAATGTTAGGTACCGCAATATAGTTTCATTATAGTATTGAAAGATTAAGTGTTATACATAGATTTTATATTATTTTTTATTTCAGATTTAGCATGGTTTGTGATATTATTGTTTGCATTGTAATTTTATTTAAAAATATAATACTGAATTATTTTTTTGCAAAAAACTACATATTTTTGTATCACTATATTTTGGTTGTGTAAATAGATTTAAAACATACTATACAAATAATACACGGGTTATTCTTATAGGTTTTGCATCGCACACCAAATAATCAAAAATTCTCTTCTTTGGACTACTCGTATGGATCTTATGGAGTGTACTTCATCGGGTGAAATTGTTTTAATACTATGTTTATTAATGAACAAATATTAATATATACCATAAAGTTATTGTTAACATTGTATTTTTATTTTACAAATTCCCATTTATCAATTTAAAATAGCTTAAACTGGCTAATAAATACTAGCCAGTTTAAGCTATTTTAAATTTTCAATAACGTTACATTGTAAACAAATAATGTAATGTTTACTGTTAAGCCAATATTAATTATAGATATTAAAATATGTATAAGACATAACTAAGTTTAATCATACACATAATTATATATAGAAAATTTGAAGATCACCTACTATCGCTCTTCCCTTCAAATTAATTTGGTGTATAATTTAATTATTAGATCCAAGCAATTATCTTGTATTTAATAATAATTTTAAATTTCTTCATAAATGGATAATTTATAGAACAAAATGCTATTTATTTAAAATTCGAATTAATTAATTGAACAGCCTTAATCTCTAATTACTCCATATGCAGTAGAAATAGGTGGGGAGTGTAAGTATAGTTTTTGATTAAATAGCTCAACAATGGCTTATATGTTTAACGTGCGGGAAATATTGGGGAAAACAAGTGGGAATACAACATGAAGATACATAAATTATATTTATATTTTAAAAAGGCTGATGATTCAGTTAAGAAAAACAAATTATATTAACTTTTACTCAAGATTAGGTTATTCAAATCTTTAACAAGCTAATTGAAATATGTTCGAATTATACGCGTGACAGGTTACAGTTTGGGTGTTACTTATCAGATACTCTATAGCAACATTATAGTTTAAAACAAGGCGATACAGTTTCCCCATTAATTTTTAATCCTGCCATAGAGTATGCTATTAAGTTAATGCAAGCGACTAAGCAAGGATTAAGTTTTACTTAAATGATCACACTGATAACAAAGATTTTGGACGATAATTTAAAGACTACTTCGAATAACTTATCATTTGACATGGTTAATGATTTTAAATGTTTAGTAAAAAATTGAAATGGCCATAACGAAACTAGAGTTTAAATTAGGAAAATAATACATTCTAAAAATCCATGCTATCACCAGGTCAAGAATTTGTTGACCTTTCACCTGCTTTCAAGAATTATAAATGTCACAATATGCAAAAATTATAATTTTACTGGTACTATGGGTATTGTGAAAAAATATATAATTTATAAATTAATATGTCCCTTCCCATTATTTCATTTGGTCCAGCTGAGAAATAGGCTAAGCTATTTGCATGAAATACCTTGATCCTGGGACTACTATAGTGGATTTAGTACAGTTACATCCCTGGCTATTTTGGCAATAAACCAACAATATAAATGCTCTACGCCTAATTATGGATATCAACAATACCTTACAAAATCTTTAACAATGTAAATAAGCAAATAACAACAATGTAATTAATTTTAATAAGTAAAGCATAAATAAAAACTTGTGTCAATTGTTTGTCTTATATTTTTTGTATACCATAAACTATCCCCGCGAAGCTTCACTGTTACATGCTAGGATTAACATTAAATCCTAGCATGAAATCATTCAAGGTTACAGGAAATATATATGTATATATATTTTTCTTTCTGTAAACTGTAATGTTTTCAAGATAATACTTGCATATATCATTATATAATATATATTAATATTTCACTTAACAAGAATCCAAATATTTTAAATAAAAATAAATAAATTTATATTGTTGAAATTTGATTACAAAAACAGAACATTCTTTAACATAATAAAATAAATTATACATAATAATTAGACAACGAAAAGTATAAATAAATGTTGATATGATACTCACTATTAAAGTTTCAGTAAAAAAAAATATAATTTATTTGTTTACATGAAGGGCATAATGCCGGAAAATTAAGATTTAGAAATAAATAAATATTAGATTTAATTAGTTGAACCTGTTGAATTTATTGAGTTAAATTTTTTATTGTAGCTTGGATTTAATGCATATTGGCTCACCTATGAATGTGGATTTTGGTATATGCAATTTAGATTACATTTAATGTTGCAATAATGAAATGAATGGTTTCTTGAAAAATACTTGTAACAATTTTGGTGAGATTTTTATCGGAGTAATTTATATGAAATATTAATAGGCAAAGCCCACTTTCATTACTGTAGGCTCTTCGTAATTCAGGATATTATTTAATCATATTTCCTGATGTGAAGCACATTCCTCACTCTTAATATTTTCAATTTATAGCTCCGCTGACAAAAATTACATCATTATCACTAAAGATGATTGATTTGGAAACCTCGCTTTTTTGTTTAAAAGGTGCGGGTCATTTCAATCTCCCATCTTTTGAATTCAAGGAATAAATCTTCAATTCCAAAGAAGAGTCAACTTCAAATATATATTTGTTAAAAGCAAACATATTAATAGCTTAAAATTCAAATGAGGTACCGAGGTAGCAAGCAGTAAACTATATTACATTTAAAAAGGAAACAAAATCAGCAGTCTTCTGACAGATTGGACAACAATGGTTGAATCGCTCGCTTACTAAATTAAAAATCAAGGTAACATTTATATTAACAATATTAGAGAATCGTTTTACCATGTTTAAGAAGTTCAAAATTACATTAGTTAGAAAGTGAAAATAATTAAATTCAGTGTCGGCATAATTTGGTGCAAGGTAACAAACTAAAGTAGTTGTTTTTAAATTCACAAAAAATTTGAATATATGGCTAGATTTAAAATAAGATAATGTTCCCCACTCGAAATTGTTTGTAAATATAATGTATAATCAAGGGGGGTACGTTCTCTCCGTCATAATATGAAACGTGGTATCTTAACTTCCATGAGGAGACTAACGTAAATATTTGAAATCAAGGTGCTTAGGAAGATATTTGACCAAAATAGGATTAGGCTACTGGGTAGTGAAATAGGTTACAGAATGATGATTAACTTACCCTGAACTCATCACAATGCATTGCTAGGATAATCAATTCTCGTAGACTAGTCTGATCAGAAAATGCAGTATGAATGAGAAAATCAAGAACCATGTTCAGAGTATTGAATGACACGCCTAATTGGAAGAGACCTTAATGCAGATTAAAGGTAAACTTTAGAAATGAACTATGAGAAAAAAGGTGTTATGAGGAGAACTTGAAATAAATTAGCTCAAAATTGGTCTAAGTGACGTACTTTATAGTTTCGCGATGAACTTTTGCATTCTTAGTGCCATAGAATAATTATGTAAATGTATTAAAAAATGATCGATTTCTTGGGCTTATATACATACCAATTATATTATTTTGTTGTTTTTCATTGATTCAAATAAGAAATATTATTTTTATCATATGGTTTTATAAGATTAGATCAAATTTTCATATGAGAGAAATACACTCTATACGGCATTTTATAATCACAAGCAATCCTAGTCCTTTAGCTGATTTATAATTTTAAATATATACATTTTGATGGAATAGTAACAGAAAAGTACTTTCCTCGTATGAATAATTTTTATGTATATATAATATAACTTTCATTTACGGACCATTCGTTACCAAATTGTAATTATCTTCCTCATTTAAAATGGTTTTTTTTATAACTATAGNNCCCCCCATCCAAAATAGTATGTACATATAGAGTGGTATTACCTATTCTTCTAATCCCTAGCCCGCTAAGATCTGAAGTGAGAGGTCTATTTTATATAAAATGTGAACAGTGACGATCCAGGAAGGCTGGTAAAGGATATATGCTAATGAGCAAGCATTGATAGGATAGATATTACGGAATTCCACACGGAATTCTTCGTTCACTGTTTAAAAATGTAGATATTTATTCAAAACTCGTAATATATATGTGATACGAAATAACATGCACTGAAAAAGTCGAGCAAAACTTGCGTTATACTGGTGTTAAAAAAATTAACTCCTGGCTTTAGACTTTTTGTTTTATTTATAAATAATTTAAGTCCTGATTTGTATATTTGTATCAAAAATAAAAGGATTGATATTGGGTCTACAAGGTTCAACACTTTGTATTAAAATTTCAACTTGCACTTACATTTTTCGACATTTTATTAGAGGTTTAACATTTTATGGTTATCGCATTGCTATTTAATTCTTCATTTACAAATTAAGCCAATAAAGAAGGTAGTTATTGACATTGAATGTAAAATGATATCGATAGATCATTGATGTACAAAAAATTACCCTAAGAAGTTAAAAGAAAAAAACATCAACTTTTTAGAAACTTTAGTTACTTACTCTATGGCATTAGAGAGTTATTGCGTAATAACCTAAGTAGTATCCTCTACAACTAAAGCTCACAAAATGTTATTAATATATCTGCCAATATCTCAAAAAATATTGGTTTTATAAAGATATACTTCAATTAAATTTTTCTTATTTTTAATAGTACTACAATTTTGCGATGTTAAGTTATTTAGTATCTCTAATAGTTGCAGAAATACAAACATTTCAACTTCTATAAAGTACCCCAAAAGTCATTTTCATGCGAAAATGAAAATTGTTATTTTATTTATAATCTTAATCAACGCCTAGATACGAATTTTAATCAAAATCGTTAGAGACGATTAAAAAAATATAAATTTGTTTTATTTTGTCCCTTTACTAAACTACTTTTAATTTTTGGGTAACCCAAGAGTATAAATCAAATATGAGCAGATCTGCCACAGATCTGATCAGATCTGGCTGGTTCTGGACAGATATACCCAAATATGGTTGGGTCTGTGCCAGATCTGAATACTTGGATTAAAATAATTTATGCTACCTTAAATTATCACCCGCAGCTTTCATCAATTCGTCAGGTAAGGACATGTTTACCCCATAAAATCTATCACATGACCCAATGGGCAATGGAATTAAATTATTTTTGAAATATACCCGCCTATTTGAAGTAGCTATAGCTACCACGACGCGCTAGTTTTGTGTTGAGCTAGATTGCAGACAACGCGGAGATCGAGGTTCGAATATAGGTCTGGTCAACTGGGGGTGGTTTTTCCTAAATGGTTTTCTACTCTCAATTTACGAAATAGCGGTTTCACTTCCTCTAAATTTAACCTTCCAAGTTCCTAACCCATTAGTGTAATTAGTATTTAAGCGTACAACACGAATGGGTAGTAAGACGCTCTGATAAATAAGACTTTGAAATATATATATATACTTTTAAATTTTTTTCATTAGTTAGACATCACACTAAATAAACAGGATGACATTAGGATGGCCTGCCCTCAAAATCTACCACATGGTTATGGCTTATGATATTAAATTAATATAGAATTTTTTTTAAATCATTTACACATCGTACAAAATAAACAGGATTAAAATCACAAAATGAAATCTATATAGATTTATTTATAGCTAATTTAACGGGTTACTTTCAATGGTTTTAAATAAATTTAATAAAATGTATGATAAATAAAGCAAATGATCAATTTTTAGTAGGGATATTTTTGTTTAAAATGGAAATATTCATACGATATAATTTAATTTTCACAGTTAATATTTGAAAATATATTAATATACTTATAAGTAAAAAAATAATAATAAACTATCAAGTTCGTTATTTTGATCTACATTTTTGAATTAGGTTATTTATTTTATCATTTGTTTTTTAAATGTGTTGCACAAAAGAACATTCAAAAATAATCGGGAAAAAGATGGCAACCATTTGATTTGCTGGTTTTTGTAATAAAAGAATTTTAAATGATGGTGACATATTTAGCAAGAAAGCATGTCAACTTATTTTTTAGTTTATTGTAAAGAAAATAATCATTTGGTGGCAATTTGCGAATAGAATGATATAATATTTGAGAATTAACAACCAAATGTTGACGATGAGGTTATATTCATGTGGCCAGCAGGATAGTGTATGAAGAAGTAAGCAGGGAAAGTGTAGACAAAAGCATGTAGGTTATAATTCTTATATACTAATATTATGTTTTTAATTTTATGATGCTATTAATCCTACTTATTTTACATACGCTTGTTTATAATTATGATGGATTCTTTGACAACTAAGCTAGGGGCTTATCCATTAATAAAAATTTGTCACCTAAGTGCCGGGGCGTTATAAGAAATAAACACATACAAAACTTGCGTGATTAATATTATTACCCTTGTGAAAATTTATGCTAAAAGCTACAAAAAATATCTACTGAAATTTCATTGGGTAAATTTTGACAAACTACACGCTGATACTACCAAAATAAATATGAGCATTTACTATTAAAACTATTGGAAAATACTACACAAATTGAATACTGAAAAATACTACCAAATAAACTACAGAATAATAATATTAGAAAATACCATACAAATGTTATATTGAAAATTTCTACTAAAAACTACTGGAAAACTCTACAGCAATTGATTATTAAAATATACTACAGAAATAAACTATTGAAATATACTGCAGAAATAAACTATTGAAATATACTACAGAAATAAAGTATTGAAAAATACTTTAGAAATAAACTATTGAACAATACTACACAATTAAACTATTGAAAAATAAAGCACAAATATACCATTGAAAATTACTTCCCAAATAGACCATTGAAAAATACTACACGAATAAACAGACCAAGATCAATGCATAGAAAAACACTTGTATTAGCGTGCAGTGAATTGGATAATCAGCTTCATTGTTTAACAAAAAATATGTCAAAGCAAATCTGACAATGAAAGACCATTGTGACTGAAGTGTGTCAAAAATTGATTGATACTTCCTATAAAATTATACACAGCGTGTTTCGTAATACATTTGTGAATTACAGAATTAATAGGGGGATATAAAAGGAAAAGATCTACGTAAGCATCATGGTGGCAGAAATACTGTCCGGCATCCAGAGTTTGTGGCTGCCACAATTTTTTTAGCAGCGCGTCTAACTAACTGTTCAGGTTATACACCTATTTGATAATTAAGAACATGGGTTAGGGTTGAGGTAGGTGTAGTTTATAAAAAATGCACCTCATTTGCGTGGATAGAGAGAGAGAGTGGGAAACTATTTATAACAAAACCACCCTCAGTGCACCCGACCGGGATTGAACCCTTATCTCTCAATCCTAGACAGTCTATCTCTAAAACTATACAGTAGGTTAGACAATGTGGCCACCGAGGATAGCCTGTTACATGTTGATTGTGATGCTGGGGGCGTGAATGTGGCCATTCTGGCTTCTCTCATATTTGGGGGTGGTGATGGGGAGAGGCGGGTTAAGGGTGTTCAGCCACCACGCCTCTTGCATCAATACACTCCTATTTTGCACCTAAGGGTGAGGTTATTTATTTAAATGATGAACATATAGAAGGCTAAAGTCATATTTGTATCATCATCAAGGATCAACAGTTAAATACTGTGAATTTGACTTTTTTACTCTTAATAAAATTCCTTCCTATTAAAATATTGATTCATGGAAAGTTCAAACCCATGTCTTCATCTTAGAATTGTTTCCTGCTTATTACCGGTTCATATTAGTAAATTGACACCATCTTCCTCATCTTTTTCAGCATTCTTCCTACTTAATTCTTCCACTCCTCTTCGCATTCCCTCTGAGAGGTGCTCTTCCCACATTTTTCTTAGTCTTATTCCTTTATCTTCTATCTCTAACATTCCTTTGATATGTCCATACCACTTCATTCAGTCACTGTACATCCATCTGCTCTTTCCCTTACGACTTAATTTCCTATTCTCTCCCTCTTCTGGTGACACCCAAAAACTCATTTGATAAGCCTAGCTAAATTTAGATACAATTAATAATGTATATCTACAAACAATGTTAATTAAAGTCTAAATATAAAAGGTTGTTCAAGTGTCCCAATTAATGGTGATTACAATGTAAGAAATTACTGTTCTTTCAAATAGGTTGCATAGGTATTTCCATATATAAAAACATCTTATTTTAACTTATCTATATTCTGCTGAGTTTGACCGAAAATAGTTAATTTAATTATAATTTTTAGATAGAGTGTAGCATTTATGCTCCAAGTAAACAAAATGGGCAAATCAATCATAATACACTTACCCAATCTCACCGACCAGGCCAGGCACCTCGACTTCATAACACGTCTAGTAACAACAACACCCCGCGAACAACTATCAGCGACGAGCCAAGTGCCACATCTCGCCGCTAAAGACCACCACCCTGCTCAATTCCACCCAACATCAACAAGAACATGCTGGAAAGGGGTGGTAACTGCCACTCCTTGCCAGAAGAAAATCGACGTTTCTAGTGCCGCACGCATTCCCCCTTCCTGTGTGTTTATCTCAGTGATCCCCACCTTTTTCCTTCTCGATTGTTCGACGAGTGTGCTCCATATAGAGAACCGTCTGTCAAGTGAGAGACTACACGAAGCAGGAGGCTTCCAGGACATATTAATATAATGTAAGATGAAATTCTTTTTCGGTGTAAACTCTTAATATTATAAACAATTTAAAAATTCCGTTTCAGTCATTCATTTTTTTTAAATGTAATTATTTAGTTCTGGTATAAATCTTTGTTCATTTGCAGAACAGTCAATTTAACTTTATTTATTTTGCTTGCGAGTTATGTTAGGCTATTATATGAGTTTAGTAAACATTAATGTGGGGATGTTGTTTATAACGTTAGGTCATCACTTTACAAACGTGATTAAAGTTTGACAGTTATAATTATCAATTTAACTTTAAATATTTAGCTTGGGAGTTGTGTTGCTATATTAGCTTAGTGTATATTAATGTGGTAATGTTGTTTATAACGTTAGGTCAGTTCTTTTCAAACGTGATTAATGTTTGACAGTAATACAGATCAATTTAACTTTATTTAGGTCGCTTGAGAATGGTGTTGCAAAGAGGAATTAAGTAAATAGTTATGTGGGATAGCTCTTTTAGATCATGATGTAAAATTTAAAATGTAAGGAAAGTTATGCTTTACGCTTGTCTGGGATAAATATACTATTAATTTTATTTGTCGTACTTGTAAATGTGTTTCAGGATTAGCTAAGTTATGATTTACTGAGGAAGGTTAGATAGCTAGAGTATTCTTGTACATTCATAATTTAGTAACTTTTTGCGTATTACTGTTACTTAGGTGTAAACTAGGAACTTTCAAACATTTAACGAGTATGTTTTATTTTCACAACGAGTATAGAAATGTGTTATATTGGAGAAATCTTCTATAATATTAGAGATTTTCTTACTCAAAGGTAATGATGCCATGCGTTGATAATATATTCCCATAATTATTTCATAGTATTTAATAAAATCATACTAATATTATAAAGAGGAAAAGTTTGATTTTTTGTTTGTTTGTTTGTTTGTAATGAATAGGCTCCGAAACTACTGGACC
>CABEEJ010009840.1:0-16687 GCA_901482245.1 Timema douglasi
CCCTTATCTACAAGGTATTACCCCCCACCACCAGCCAGCACCGATTACCCCTTTGCGCCCTGAAACTCCTGCTTCTTCTCTACTCCCAAATCATCAGTTTAATATTTTATTTCTTTGTTTTGGATAATTAATTAATCGTTCGAATCAAACTAAGAAGTTGGTTTGGAAACGACAAATCAGAGAAGCGTATGTTATTTTTTCGATTTAATACTCGTATTAATTTTATAGTCTAAAATATTATTACTTAGGTTTATTGAGTAAAGATATACATCGCAAAACGATGTAAATTTGAACGACAAATACTCTAGTGGAAAACCATCGATTTTATAGATATTAGTGTGAAATTACCACCAACACTTAACTTAAACAAGATTGTCAACACGTCGTACCCGCAATGAGATGATGTTGATAGTGATCATTAAGGTGTGGAGACTCGCTTTGATGGTAGCGTGATCTAACGCGCTACTCTCGCACTAGACTAGACTGCCTATGACGAGGAGATAAGGTTCGAATCTCGGTCGGGTGTAATGAAGCTGTTTTTTCCAAAACTGTTTTCTACTCTTCCCCTATGCAAATGTGGATACGCTTTCTATAAATATAACCTTTATAATCCCTAAAACCATTAGCGTAATTAATACATACGCGTATAACCCGAATGGGTAGTAGGCCTAAGACGCAGTGCTAAGAAAAAGTTAAATAAGTGGAAATATCAAACCTAATTTAAGACTAATGAACCAGATTGTTGTTACCTTAGGAATAGTTACTCTTTCAAGATAAATACCTATAGTACCGTCGGGAATGGAAATCGGGACTTGTAGATCAGTAACCAGGGGCGCTAACCACTAGACCAAGAGGTTGGCCATTGGGGTGATATCCTCCTTTCTCAACCCTGCCCAGCCTCTTACTCACCCTCTTAAATATATAACCCTAAAAAAAAAAAGTCCGACATCGTAGCTAAGTCGGTAGCGTGTCTGTCTACTGGGCTAAGTGTCCCGGGTTCGATTATTGCCATGAACGAAAAATTTATCATGGGTATAATGTGTGTTTCGCCTTTTACAACGGTGAATTAACGGTTGGGGGCTGGCTGTTGTGTCTGTTCTAGATTTAAGTTAGCTGATACGTCGTTTGCTAATATTATCAGTCGGTTCAAAAAATGCGCGTTAAATACCTCAAATAGAAAATAAAAAATCTTATAGTTTAGGCTACACGTAGCTCATGCAAATAATTTTGTATCGCACAGACATTCTCGTTCTTTCATCTAAATAAGGACAAATTTACTAATAGCTCTCAACATAAGTGAAACGAAATAATATACACTATTACACAAACATATTGACAGAAGAGGAACACCACGGTTTGCCAAGGAGCATGACGGTTCAACGCGCTGTCAACAGATTATGTTTATTTGAACTGTTCTGTTGCCACCTAGGCATTAGTTTTGTTCTCAATTTTTAACTATAAAATCGTTGTGCTAATTCATTTCAGTTGTAATAATATTTGGTTTTGGTGTTTTGCAATAAATTAATTTTTTGTTATCAAATTTATCTCGGTACATAATATGTGGGTGAGGAGAAAGGGGGGAGATGAGGGGTGAGATTACGCAATCATTTAGGCTTTTAGCAATAGTGGTAATTTTATAATGCTTTATTTTCAGTTGTATGCATATTAAAAAATACCTATTCATCTCAATTTTTAAATGTCCTCATATCGTTTACTGGTCTTAATATACAAAGTATTCAAAATGTCATTCTATAGGAGTCAAATACATGTTACCTCAGATGCCTTAAGATAGTTGATAAGATTAGTGCCTTACCGCCCTCAAACTCTGTTACTGTAGTTTCCAACCAAGGGATCGCGACACTGTTAAAATTGAGCTCATGGTGTGATTCGGGTGTGGTTACAGGACTTGTCGCGCTTATAGTTTTATATGTTTACTTTGTTCATATATTATAATGACTACGGGAAGGTGCAAAATCCGAGTTAATAGAAATTTAAACGGTTAAAATGATTTAAAAAAACTGCTTGTATTGGGTTTGGTTACACAACTCTGACATAGCTGACTGTAGCAGCCCAGTATTTGGGCAGTATTTGCTGCTATCGTATCATTCAAAATACCCACTGGGATGGATGATTCTCTTTTGCAACATCACATTCGTATAGTCATTATATAAGCAATTTATAGTAATTATAACACGTATCGGTGGGAATAGGTGCTTAAGGTTACGATAATTTGGTTTTTTGGGGATGGAGAGGTTGGAGTTCAAATTTTGGCTGGTTATACATGGAGTGATATTTCCTGAATGGTTTCCATTTTTCCCTCCAAGTAAATAAAGGTACATTTCCTCTAAATTCTACTTACCTAAAAACTGTAGTTAAATTCAGATAGCCGTGGGTGCAGTAAATAATTGAACACTAGGATTTAAATGCTTATAGGTGATCAAGCTGTCATGATGATCCCAGGGACAAAAATTGAGGTCAAACCATGCGAAAAGTTGGAAACCACTGCTCTAATATATTTTGTTTATAATAATATTTCTATAATTTAAATACAATACAATGTGTATAAAGTTCATCACCTCCTCCCCCAGTGTACATAACTAATTTATGTAAAGAGACTTTATTATATTTAGCATTTCAAACAACTTTTTTTTTTACACTCATTAGCAAACAATTATTGTAGTTGACGTGTTTATTAAAAATAAGATTCATCTTTTAAGCTATTAATTATTTTCTCTGGTCTTCATATTACTTAAAAGAATAAAATTAAAGCTTTGTGGTTAAAACTTCTCTACAATATTTGAATTGCGTGTGTGCTAATATGGTAAGATACTAGCGCTTTTTGGCTTCAATGTCTTCTTCCAGGAACTAAAGAGTAGCTCGACTCACTTATGCCCTGGTATTTACTGATTAAATGTGATGTGTAAATAATTTTTATTTATGAAAAACCTTACTATTTGCGTATTCTAGGTTCGTACAACCAAATTTTTCCCACATTATATCAAAAGGAAGATATCCTTATCTATTAATTATGTAAATGGTGATGATTAAAATTGAGTTCAATAATAAACAAAAGTTAATAGCTTTTGGTAATAAACTTTTCTTTGCATTAGATATCTAAGTTTATCTTATGATCAACGGAAGGCTGAATTAATTAAGTAGTTACAGATCTCTTCACTAGAATTTAAACATATTTTATTCGGCCCCACGCTAATGCATGTAGTTCTAAATCCAGCCTCGAGAGAGAACTGTCTAACGTCAAAGAGTTTAAACAAGACCGTTTACAATTTTCACGCTGTCTCTAACCATGTTTAAAACAATAATTTAATATCTCACTTACTCTTGACATAACCCTTGTTGTAAATCAACTTTATATTTTACAGATTTGTGAGTAAGTTTTATAAAAACTCAAATGCTAATTATTTGTTTGCCGGAGTCACCGTCGCTTAAAAATTAACCAGGGCCTTGATCACAGATCAATGATTATCTCAAATTTCTTTTTCAATCCATTTAAAAGAATTAAAAAGTGATTGTTGATCAAACCTCTATTCAAACTAACCAGCCAATTCCCTTCAATCAATTATTTGAATCTCCAGAAATTATGATAATGGAAAATATAATTTACAGGCCTAATTTTTGATATCAGAGCAAGTTTTTTTAATTATAATTTGGACAGCTAATGCAGTGACAAATTTACTTTTATTAAGATATTGCTAATGTATTTTTAGTATGATTTATGGTTGAGTTCCAAAATAGCTAAAGGAAATAGATTAATTTTTCTCTAATCATAAATAAATAAAATTCAAAATAATGTTTGGGGGTTATTACTTTCCATATCAACCATATAAGATTTTTTTACCACACAAATAAGTTGTAAAATCTATTCATAGAGTTAATTAAAAATATCTATTTTAATAAAATTAAAACAGAATAATCCACAGTCACAATCATATTGTGTATAAAGGCCTTTCCATTTTTCAAAGCAAAACCTCTTGCAAATAAATAACTCTTTATTTTATCTGATTTAAAAAAAAACATAATGTATTATTATTATTATTATTATTAGCAGCGCATCTTACTACTCGTTAGGGCTATACACACTTACGCTAATGTGTAACGGTAGGGTGATAGTGATATGAAATGGAGGACCTACAGTTTAACGTGGAATCCGAACCACGGTGGAGGCCTGGCATTCCCCACATTCAACATATAATGAAATATCAAAAAGTAAACTGTCACACACATCCATTAAAATAAAATTGAACCCACTAACAACTTAAACCTTACAAAACAAAATTATATCTAGATGTAATTGATAAAACAAGCACATCTGGTCCGCACACTGCCTGAGTCGTGACTGGCAGCCTGCCCGCTCCCTCTCTTTCCATGTATGTGTGTGGTGCTCTTGTGTTTTCCATTTTTTTTCACATGGCTGAACCATATAAATATGACTAGGATTTGAACCCCGATCTCCCCAACATTGGCACACCAGTCTATTGCCAAAGTGACATCCATTGACCAACCAAAGTACAGCTAACTTAATCTAACCTTGCTTACCTTCATGCACTAATGGATTAAATTTTATATTAATATTGATAAAATAAGCAACCTTATAGGGCTCCTACATGATCAGTCAGGCTGTCAGTCCTAAGATTGACAGTCTTACTGAAAGTATTCATCAGTATTTACAACAAGACTACACAGTCAGTCTTCGTGTCATTATTTTTATCAGTCTGAGCTCCTGCATACAAAGTGCAACAACATGGATGATAAGAAAATAGTGTGTGTTGTCTATGTTTGCTATTTAGACTGAAGGAAATACTGATGAGCAGGCACACATGGCCAGTCTTACTGGACATATTACTGTCTTTCTCTCCCACCACTTG
Organism: Timema douglasi; assembly: GCA_901482245.1. Classification (NCBI taxonomy): domain Eukaryota; kingdom Metazoa; phylum Arthropoda; class Insecta; order Phasmatodea; family Timematidae; genus Timema; species Timema douglasi. The sequence goes on from CABEEJ010009840.1 coordinate 4,884, forward strand.
CAAGATTGATGGAATCGGATCAAATTAGTATTTTCGTAAGTCCGGCCATCAGTCCATTTGTACTGCCCCTACACTATCAGTCAGACTGACAGTATTAATCATTGCTGTATTAATACTTACAGTCTGACTGATTGTGTAAGGGTCCTATTACAAAATAATAATATTTAGATAACAAAGAAATTGAAATGTACAGGAACCTTATAGGAACACAGATCACTTAGGGTGTTTGTAAATATTTAAGTTTCTCTGTTATTTAAGGGATAGTAGGCCTACTCATTATAGAGCATATTTAAATATTTCACTGTTTTATCAATATACTACATATCTCTAATAATTAGTATTACAAACTTAAGAAGAATAAGGGTTGATATATTTTTTTTAATAGATTTTGACCAAACTTGGTTACAAATAAATAGTCTTTACATTTGTAATGTTGAGTGTGCCAAAATTACAAGATGCTTTGTAAATGACACTCACCATATACAGCTTGTAATATTCAATTTCACAATGGGTGATATTTATTTTGTTATCTTCTATATATCCCAGAGGAATTATTGTTACCATTCTATTTTGTATGATATATAATCTTTACTCTGGATTTCTATACTTACTCCTCAAGGATACACTTTGAATAGTTTAATAATTTACTAATTCAACCCCCAATAATAATACTTACAATTTTGCAAATAAACACTAACCAACCTAATGAATGAAATCAATTTTAACTAACTCTACCCAAAAATTTCTTACAAAATTCTAACAAACATTAAAATAAAAAAATAATCAGAACACCATTCAGATTTTATTTAACTTAACCTTACTTAGATTAATTAAAAAAAACTCCATGGTCCAGTCCAGTCGAGCCATACTGACCAAGCATCTGCTCTCTGTTGATAAAGATCGTTCTAACTTCTTTGGATAGAGGATATCATTTGGTCAGCAAACGAACCCTCCGACTGTTAATCTCCGTTCCTAGGTTGGCGCTGCTACTTTTTCATTCAAGTAGCTCCTCACTTGTATTAAAAGGCTGACTCAACTTACTAGATCTAAATATTATATATATTATATTTATTGATGCAGATAGTTTGTTGTTAATAATCATTTCTAGTAGGCTATTAGGGCATACGAATAAAAAATAACAAGTACCTATTCTATTTAGTAAACCAGGAATATTAATGCATACTTAATATTCAAACTAACTTTGTTTCTTAGCAAATGAAAATATTTTAGGATCTTCATGATGTGATGATTTCTCAGAAACATGGTTTAATGTTTCCAATATTCGTAGGAATAGACTTCTATAAAATACAAACACATTTTTTTGTAGACAACAATGATAAAATTTTACTATATTATTAGTCTTATTTTATAGGTTTTGGTATAATATATCAAAAGTAACAGGTAAGCATATCACATGACTTGATGTAATCTTTAACTCTGTAAAATTAGATCTAATAGGCCTAACTAACTTTTCTAGACCTGCCTCGGTGGCGTAGTTAGCTAATGCGCTAGTTTCGTGTTGAGCTAGACTACCAAGGATGGGGAGATCAAAGTTCAAATTTTGCTCGGGTGAACAGTGGTTGGTTTTTTTCTAAACGGTTTTCCACTCTCCTTCCACGCAAATGCGGGTTCACCTCTATATTCAACCTTTCCAATTCCTAACACATTAGTGTAATTAGTACTTAAGCATATAACCCAAACGGGTAGTAAAGCGTGGTGCTAAATACAAAGAATTAGACATTTCTAGTTCACATAGGCCTATAAAGTTTATTCTTATAAAACTTGAACTGTTGGTCAAGTTGAAGAACTGGTTCATGTCTTTAGTATTGTTATTATATTTATTAGTTGATAGTTACAAGTGATTACACTTTTTATAGAGCTGTCTGGTTTTGTAATATTTTAAATGTATATGCCTAATTCAAGGTATATTATCAATTTTGTTATAATTTCAGGCTCGAAGGTTAAAACTAATAATAATATTGGGATATTCAATTTAATAGCCATTGTTTTATATTTTAATGTAATATTTGTAGATAGGCCTACCTGTATGCAGTATGAAGTGGATTGTTGAATGGTAAAATCTGATATCAAACAAAAATTAAGTTTTATTTTTAATGGATGTCTACATTTAAAAAATAAGATATATTAAGATTGGTTCCTAGTAAATATCATTTTTGGATATCTTTCAACTAATACTTAATAAATTTATAGGCTAATTTTGTATTTTTCTACATTTTATAGATTAAAATGGAGACAAAAAGATTGATCAAGGATGATTTAGCTAAAGAGAGAAAAACTAAAGAATTTGAGCAAGAAGTGCAAAAGAAATTAGAAAATGGTGAAGATCTCTACCCATGTTGCGACACATCCATTTGGTTGCGATCCTGTCAGAAGGAGGTAACTGACCCACTAAAAGGAAAGATCACAGGTGGGAGATTCATCAGAGAAATATAAATCTTATCTAAGGTATATAACAATACAATTATAATAACATATTATACACAACTATAATACATAATGGGGGGTATCCCAAACAAGAAATAAGATGAACATCATCTAAAAAAAATTTATAAGATAACTCTAATACATTTTGAAAAGCCAGGAATGTGAATGTGAGTACAGCCTCAGTACATTACATCACAGAAGCACACAGAGTCTTTCTTATCAATAAGTTCAACCTGGCGCTACACTCAGTAAAGTCAGCTCAAGATCTCTCTGTTAGCATAAAATCAATAAATTAGTGTATTAAATGTTATCTTCACATATAAGAGCTGAACATTTACTACTCTGCATACATATAGGTAGAGTGTACTTCCCTGATAAAATTTGTTTAAATTATTATGGTAAATCAGTATATAAATGTCTTATTCATTAATGTGCATATCCAATACTAATCTTATTTAATGTCACTTTTCAAGGTTTTCTTCCAAATTGGTTGAAAGGAACCCTAATTCGAAATGGGCCAGGAAGTTGGAAAGTGGGGGATATGACCTTTAACCACTTATTTGACTGTTCAGCTCTCCTACATAGGTATGTTTAGTCATTGGATTGACCAGCCTTTGCAAAAAGGACTAAAGTAGTGTTTCTTGAATAGAACTTGGTAGGGGTATCAAGTGAACTCATGTGTACATGTATTTTTGAATGGACTCTAAATCAGAAGGTCAACGGCATTGTTAATCAAGAGTTCAACATCTTAGTTTTGTTGGTAGCATGTGGCTCTACTGAGTTAAGGGCCGTGGGTCCGATTCCTGGCACGGTCGAAAAAAATTATTGGTGAAATGTGGGTTTGCCCTTTCACAATGATGAGTTAATAGCCGGATAGATTTAAGTTGGTTTATAAATCCTGTGCTGATATAATCAGTCAGTTCAGAAAGTGCTTGTTAAATAACTCAAATAAATGCAAAATATTAATTAAGATTTTAATAGGCCTAATTGAAATACAAATGTGAAAAAGTTAATCAGATAAATAATTGATTTGAGTCTCATATTTTGTTTGACAACATTTCAAAAACTGTTCTTGTTTCATTACTAAGGTATAAATAGTTTTTTTCTCTTACCACAACGTCTTACTACCCGTTCGGGCTATACTCTTATGTACTATTACTAGCACCATGTCTCACTACTCATTCGGGCTATTCATTTTTTACCAGACTTATAGCCATTTTTGGTGATTGTTTAATTGAATCATTGTGTACTAATTGTGTACTATGTACTAATTATGCTAATGGATTTTAATAGGGAATAAGATTATATTTATATGAAGTTTACCCACATTTGTGTGGAGGTAGAGTGGAAAACCATTTTGGTAAGCCACCCTCTGTATGCCTGACCAAGATTCAAACCTCGATCTCCCCATCATCAGCAGTCTAGTCTATTGCGAGAGTAGCGCCCTAGACCATATGGCCACTGAAGTAGACAGTTTGTTGTTATTATCATCATCACCAGCATCAGCACAGCGTATTACTAGCCATTCAGGTTATATGCACTTATGATAATGTGTAATGGCAGGGTGATTGTGAGATGAAATGGAGGACCTACAGTTAATGTGGAATCCGAACCACGGTGGAGGCCTGGCATTCCACACGTTCACAAGTTGTGAGTAATACACGTCTTGATAGAGGTGAAGGAAGAGTTTGGTAATCAGATAAATCTGTGCCGGGACCGAGGTTTGAACCCCGGACCACCAACACAGAAGTTTGACACCTTACCCCTAGACCACCGGGTCACAAATTTGTTGTTAAATGTTAATAATATCAAGGTAGTTGGTTTTAGCTGACTCCATGGCGCTAACCCTTTATCATTTCATGATTTTATGTAAAGGACTAATATATTTGTCTTTAATAGTTCTAGTGTCAAGATTTAATAGAAAAGAGTAAAAATAATAAGATATTTTACTTATAACTTGGATATAAAATTCTGAGAAAATGCATGTTTATAATTTTTTGATCTTGAAAACCTGGAAAAGTTTTGGGAATTCACATCTGCTCATTTAATATGATCTTATTTTTTATATTATTGTCACATAATTGTAGTTTGTGCTCTATTTACATATATTGTTAGTGTAATATTATTTAATGTTTTAGGTTTGCTATAAGTAGAGGTCGAGTGACATATCAATGTCGTTTTCTTCAATCAAGGACATACAAGCGCAACATGGCAGCACAAAGGATAGTAGTGACAGAGTTTGGGACGAAGGCAGTTTCAGATCCATGTCAAACGATTTTTAAAAGGTTATTAATATCTTTTACCAGACTTATAGCCATTTTTGGTGATGGTTTAATTGAATTATTGTGATATCATTACATATAAACTTGTTTAGTGACAAGAATATTACTAATTTAATCCTAACTTCTCCATTTCCTTCATAAGACTTCTACTGACATCATCATCTCCTCTTATTTTTCAGTTTAGTCCATGCCAGTAGTCCAACCTTTCTTCTTCCTACCTATACCTTACCCGCTTCAGTTTTCTGCCTGCAGTATTTTTACAGTATCCACCATCCACCATCCACTTTTTTTTTACCCATATTTCACACCTCTATACCTGTTCGTTTTCTCCCTTTAAGGATTCACCCCTCCAATTCTACCAATATACTTTCTAAACATCTCATTGGGACGTCATAGTAGTACCATGTTTCTTCCCACTTCATCTTCCCAATCATTTTTGTATCTTTTTAGTTCTATCATTGACCTTTATTAATCCTAAATACATGAATTTTTAAATGCAGGTCAATAGCCAAACCAAAAGTCTTAACAGAGTCTGGTATTTTTTTTTATTCTTAATTTCCCTTCACAAGAATGTTCAAGAACAGCCAAGTACAAGGTAAGGATGGAACTAGTTAGGTTGCTAGAGTCATGTATGCTTAAAATCACATGCAATAAGTGCAGTCAAACATTGCTTGAAATGATAAGAACAAGCCTCTAGACATCGATAAGTGAAATTTTAAGAGAGATAACTGGTACTTTCTTAACTTTGTGTTACGTGTCTCAATGTGCCATATGTGTCGCGTATTATGAATTGTTTTGTCATCACCACCAATAAGGAACTGATGATTATGGTGGTGGTAGTAGTCAAAAACCTCACTACTATCAAGTCAAGCTGAATTTTTTTTAGTGTATTACATTACTGATTGGGAGGCACACGGAATCGAGTTTGGCTGGCTGTATGTAGACTATTTGCTGCTCTGGTGGCACAGAGCATTGCTCAGGGTACACCTATGGATGTTGACTACATCTACACGTACCAGCAATGAGATGATGCGATAGTAGTGAATATGGAGGTGTGGACCAGTGGGAGTCTTAAACCTAACTTAAGCCTAATTTAACAACCCCTGGCGACCTTTGGGATAATTCCCCTTAAGAGAAAAATACCCATGGTACCAGCCGGGTATTGAACCCGGGATTCCTAGGTTTGTAGCCAGGTGCACTGACCATTACACCACAGGGTCAGATAACTAACACTTTAAACTTGTTGTACATCATACCAGACCAATTATTCTATTGTATTGTTTCCTCTCATATCCTGTTAAGACTGATATAGTGTGACATCATTTCAAAGAATTTCTCTAAATATAAAATTATTCAAACAACTTTTCTGCATGTATCCAAATCTCATTGAGATTCTCTGTCAACACTACTAGTTTTGTTTCAGCTTAATACCCTTTTCTAAATCCATTTTGAGCAATAAATATTTGTGAAGTGGATACTCCCAATTCTTTACATTATTTAGTGAATCCCTGATTGTATATAGTTATTGGCGAACCTCCCCCCTCCCAACCCTAACCACGCTCTTCCCCTGCCCCTCCCCCCTCCTCCCTGTTTCAAATTGGTTACTTCCCATGATTCATTTCATTTGCTTCATATATATTTCACAATGTCAAATACTTAAAATGGTTTCTAAGATATAGCTAATTTTATTTCCCTGGCATCTAGAACATCACTAAGCAAACTATCAAAGCTCAAAGCTATTACACAATTACACACACACATGCACACATGATTTCTATGTAATGTTATAAGATTATATTTCATCTTACAGGCATGTTTTCAACAAGCTGTGATCTAACTTTAATAGTTACAAATACTTTTGGTATTGTCATTGATACAGTATTTACATTTTACTATTTTCTAAATATACCTTGAATATGCTTAAAATAAAGTTTGCAATTTAAATCTTAGCGATTTGTTTGTTATTATTAACCCATACAAACGGTATATTTCCACTTCCTGTAGGTTAAAATAGGTTCTAAAACTTAATGTATGATTGAACTATTCATATCTCAGTAGAATACCTTATTTTTTTATTATGTATAGTAAGATACAGTCCCACACCTCTGTTTCAAAAGCAAAATAATTAGAGCTGGGACACAACTAGCAACATAAGTGTTAACAATTCATCATTTAATTTTATATTTTTAATTAACCTAAACACCTGACAGCAATCATATCTTTTTTTCTAAGAACCTCAATAATCCAACAATCTTATATGTTCATATGTTATATTCTTGCCTTTAAATAATATTGATGCATGTTTCTGGGCACAAGAAGATTCTAAGTATCTCAATAATAAGAATGTTGGTATTCTAAGTCAGGCATATCAAACTTGTGGGCCGAATGTTACTCATCCCATGTTTATGTGTGGCCCTTGGACCTTATTACGAATCAACATACAATGCAGCCCAATTTCACTTTTAATCAAAATTGTATAGCTACATTTTTCAGAAATGTTACATTTAATTGCATAAAATTCATGGAGGATCCGTTTAAAAAAAATGCCTAATAGGAATTGCAAAAATTTCCAGGGAAAAATTAGTTGGCAAAACTAATAGTTTTATATCTTAGTTGCGTATAACCCGAACGGGTAGTAAGACGTGGTGCTAATAATAATAATTATATCTTAGTACTTTTTTATTACAAAAGACAACTTAAGTCAAAGTTATTTTTATTTAAAATAGTGAAAATATTGCATCTTTTAATGCGATCACATCAGTGTTTTAAATTTTTAATATGACTCATAAGCTCAAATTAGTTTGACTTAACAGTTTTAAGCCAAATATGTAGGGCTAATACCCATTTTAAAGTGTTATTTTTCAACCTAAACCTTTGTAACATGACCTACACAGCCATAATACAAACTAGATGTTATTTCCCTTACAATTTATTATTAATAAAATTTGAGGGATTCACCATACATTGGGCTCCCATTTATCTATGGTGGTAGGGAAAAAGATAAGCCTGGATGGAAAAAAAAGGTTAATCTATTTAATTTAAACTGTTTGAAAAAATACTTTGCTTTCACCGTGCATACAACCCCAGAAACCGGTATTCCCTCAGCTCTCTGCTGGTCAAACCATAAAAGCATCACTTTGTCTTAATAGTTTTTCACCTTGACATGTTAGCTAGCACTATCAGAAAATCCAGCAATCTTGATTATTATTATTTTTTAACTTTTAAAATATCACTCACTGTTTGCTATTAACATTAAACTCATTCATTAACTACTTACCCAATAAACCTTTTTCATCTTTTGAAGTTATTTCAAGTTTTTGTTTTTTAATAAGGACAACTCATGTTTGAACATAGTCACTAAAGGTTTAAAATACTTAAAATAATTAAAAAAAGCAGAGCATTCCCCTGTTATGATATATTAAAACATAAACTGAGAACATAAGCGCGATGTGCCGGCCTGCTTCACCTGAAAATTAAACACTAGACAAGTACCTACACTAAATAAAGATGAATTATTATGATCGCCACTTCTGTTTGCTGACATGTTCAATGATGTGTTTGCAAGTTATTATTATGTACATTTGCCAGATTTTTATATTATATAGTAGCACGTATAGTTGAAATAATATAAAATAATATTTTAGAATGTTTTAAAAAATGTACTTAACTTTTTACTGTCCCAGTTAATCCGCAGCCTGGTTAATGGGACTCTAGATAATCAAGAGTCTCTCCAGCCAATACTAATTTAAATATAATCTATTAATTTAAATGCCTTTAACTTATAATGTAGAGCTTCAAAATTCAAGTCTATTCTGTGCCAAAATACAATTAAAATCTATTTCATACACACATATATAAACAAGATAAGTACTTTTAATTAATTTCAACATTCTATTTAAATATTTAATCTGTTATATTTTATGATGGAAAATCCAAAACTTCTTTGCAATACAGTATTATGTTTGGTGTTAGTCAGTAAATTGATAATTTACCACATTAGTTGCTGGCCATTATTATTAATGGATTATATTATCAACTAATGAATGATTTATAAACATATTATTCAAAATATATGCCTGAATGAAAGAAAACCAAATTGTTTCAAATAATTTTTATTCTTAATTAAATGTTGATCTATCCCATTTTGAAAAATAAATATTTAATTATGATTAAATCTGTTTAGGGTGTCTGCCTTCTTTAGTCCTGGGGAATTACTGTCAGACAATGCTATGATATCTGTATATCCATTTGGTGATGAGCTCTACACATTCACAGAGGCTCCTATTATTCATAGGATTGATCCTACAACTCTTGATACCTTGGAACGAGTAAGCTATTTCATAACTTGTATCATACTGCATATTATATTAAGAGGAGACTAACATTTTACTGATGATGCATTATGCAGTCACCATTTTTCTGATTAAATTTGTCCATAAGGAATGAATATAAACTTCTTTTTTATCTCCAGCAATGAAAACATTTACTATTTCCTAATTATATGGAAAGCATCTGACATATGTAGCTTACCATGACTTTGTTTGATATATTTAAATTAATTTAAATTAATTAACTAATGTAAACCTACTTATGGACACAACCATACTATCTTTGATTTGCATCTTGTGTGTGTAGTGTGTGTTTGTATGCATTAGTTTGATGTATATAGGGAATTACATTTATAAATCTCGATTTACTAGTAAGCTATGCACATAGTTACATATTTTATGCACATTTTAGAATTATTACCAAACTTTAGTCAAACACTATAACTCTAGATTTATTATTTGTATAATGCAACATAGTCAATAAGAAAACAGGGTGAGCTGGTGGTCTAGGGTCAAGGTGTCGGACTTCTGTGCTGGGCTCCAGGGTTCAATCCTCGGTCCCGGCACAGATTTATCTGACTACCAAACCCTGCCTTCACCTCTGACAAGACATAACAATAATAATAATAATAATAAGAAGAAAATATATACTGTTTAATCATATATGAGAGTAAAATTAATTCTTACCACGCATTTCTAAATATTGCTGTAAGATGCTTAGTTTTAATAGACCTAAAACATTCATTTGTTAATTTTACCTGATCTTATCTTCATCATGAAACTTTGGTTGAACATACACTAAATCTGTTGGTCAATTTCACTATCAACTCTAATGAAGTATATCACAACATAACCCTTAATTTAACTTTGAACCAACAATACTTATAAGAAAGATGACGTAAAGAAAAAATGAAGTGCTAAGGAAAAAAAAATTAATAAAACACTACCGGTATGTATACAAAACTTAAGGTTTTTATCTTTCCATATACAGTGCAGTTGGAGCTACATTTTCGTACCACCTTCAAAACAAAACAAAATTATTTTGATATTCATTATTTCTATTTTCCTCTTATTTTAATTTCTATAATTATAAATTTTGGTCTGGCTATAGGCATTAGTCCTTCAGCACCAAAGGTCTTCCAACCTAAGATAAAACTACTTATAAAATCTTTAAGAAAGTTGGATTAAAAGGGTCTAGGCATTGGGTATTGTTTTTTGTATATTCATATGCTAAGCCTTTACACTTGCCCCTACTTAAGCCTTGAGAAGGGCTGAGAGGAGGGATAATTCAATTTAAAAGTACAAGTATTGTTCTGAAGGACTAATTGAATATTTCAAATTGCAAGGGCCCTAATCGACGGGGATAGGGGAAAAGATGGAAAAGACTGCTTAGGGAATGTTAAAGTGATGGCATTCTGGTTCTCTGAAAGAAAATAACTTCAAACAAATGCCTTCAGTGAAAATAAATATGTCTAGTGTTCTTTGGGGAAAAAAAATGTGTGTGGCTGATCAAATTCTGCCTCAAGGAATTACATTAATGCAGATATTTACTGTGAAACCCTCAAGAATTCAAGGTGCACCAACCAGAACAAAAGACAAGGTTTATTCAGTGGTGGTGTTTGCTTCATGACATTGTGCAACCTCATACCAGCATCTCTAAATGTTACAAAATAAAACTTTTTTGAATTTCTTATATAGTGATTTGGTTCTTACTTTCTGTACAGCTCATCTATAATTTGCACTAGATCCCCTTCGAATAACTAGCTGTGCAAATCTTGCATAAGAGTTTTGAGAACATAGTCAGTTGTGTAGTCATAAATTTAGCAGTGCTGGAACGCAAGGCTGTTGACACCCCAAAGTTGAAGTAGGAGGGGGTTTAGGGAGCATGAACATAAATGCCTCTAGAAGCTATTTGGAGCATTTATTAATTGTTACTAAGACAGAAACTTAGTGCACTTCCCCTAAAATTCTCACAGAACACAGTAAATTAAAACAGAATTTATTATTCATTCATATTATAAAAAAAGTTCTAACATAATATTGATATGAAATCAATTAGTTAACTTAAGAATTGCGTAGTATAGAACTTTACTACCAAAATAAGTTTTGAATGTTTTTCCATGAAAAGCAGTGCCAGAACGGCGTTCCCACTCCACTACACCCTTGAACATAGTGTGGCTTAGTGAGTGGCTCTGCTTGGACTAAGATATTGTTATGTTATTGCCGGCTAAATTTTGGTACTATTTCTTGTCTCTGTTGAAAGTTATTTTTTTAGTAATGATTAAATGCAGTATACCTTATGATGAGCTAATTGTAATTGTGTCTTAATTATGAATAATTTAAATAATAGGTTGCATAGGTTAGTGGTTCCTGTTAGAGAAAGATCGCCGTGGGTCAAGTGAACCGAAACAAACAATATAACACAATAAAACAAACATTAGTCATCACAATAAAGTTACAAGTAACGAGGTCACGAATGTGCGTCCCTAAAACTATAACGGGCCTGACTCGACTGTCCATTGTCTGGTAAAGACACACGCTGCGCATGCGCTACCACAAATATGGCTACACTAAACAACTGCAACTCGTCATAAAGGAATGCCAACATTCCAACACTCCCCCTCGAGTTGGTTGTCAAAAGAAAGTCACTCTTGCGAATCGCTCAGTCTGGCTGATTCCATGCATTGCAAGTGTTTAACCTTGGGCAGTCCCTTAGTTAAGAAGTCTGCAATTTGATCGTCCGTTGAGA
>CABEEJ010009841.1:0-16687 GCA_901482245.1 Timema douglasi
CCCAAACTGCACATATAGCTTGTTTGAAACAAAGGTGATATAAAATCCCTGAACACTTACATCCAGAAAACCATCATAATACCATTAAATTGTGTTCAAAGTTTCGGCGTAGAGTGCCTGAAGAGCAAAGCTGTTCAAGCTTGCGTGTACAACAAGTTGCATAGGAGCTAGGCACGCGACACTGCACATGGAATAGTGGAAAACACTTTCTGTGATGTATGGCCCTTAGAAAGTATTCCCATTTCTAGATGGACTGGTGTGCTGTTTACTAGAATTGTGGTGTGTTCTGTTGCCGTGCTCCAAGATGTCGAGGTGTGTAATGCTGGGTGCCTAGCTCCTATGCAACCTGTTGTACACGCATGCTCGAATAGCCTTACTCTCCCTGTGCTGTAAGACTAAACTTTGGACACATTTTAATGGTATTAGCATAGTTTTCTGGATGTAAGTGTATAGGGATTTGGTATTACTTTTTGGTCAAAAGAGCTATATGTACATTGTGCGGTTTGGGCTATGAGTTTCAATCATTCTATATAAGTAGGAAACATTGAAAGTTGTTACACAACAATCCCATTGTACCCAACCTTGTTACGCAAACATAATTACTCGTATAACATTGTTATTGTATTTTTATTTATTTTAGAACAATTATTTATGAGACCATCACATTGTCTCTTGTATTAATTTTATTATTGGGTGCTTTGTAAGAGTATTGAATCTCAATGTATCAACATTGGAACTATATACATACATTATTATTCAAAGTCTTGTGTTATTGGTGCTTTATATTTAACATGAATACTATTTAGACTCAAATTCTAAGTCCGACTTACTGAGGTGGTTGGTAGGAGTGGCTCTCCGATCATAATCATTCTTTAGTAGACCATCGAGGATCTGCAGGTGGTCTAACTTGGCTCCAAGTCTAAAACATAAACAATATAAACAAGTTACACATATGGTAATAATGAATTTTAAATAGTTTTTTATTCTCTCTTGTGACTGATGATTCATTCACCAATAGATTACATTGTGTTGTGTCATGGGTCTATTACTATTCAAACAGTACACATATTGTGTATCATTAATTTAAAATAGCATAATGTTTAAGGAAGTGTAGGCATACCAACCACATTTAATATTCAATAAATTTTTGGTGGCCAAAATAGTTCATAAATCTACAAGTACATAGCTATATGCACAGTTTAATGCCTACCCCATAAGGGAATGCCGTGATTAGATATATACGTACACATATATTATAGAATTGGAGTGTAGTGTTTTGAAACATACTATTTTATACCCTAACCCTTCCTTCACCTTTGAAAAGACATCATGTGAATGTGGGGAATGCCAGGCCTCCACCGTGGTTCGGATTCCACGTTAAACTGTAGGTCCTCCATTTCATCTCACAATCACCCTAACATTACACATTAGCGTAAGTGCGTATAACCCGAACGGGTAGTAAGACGCGGTGCTTATAATAATAATAGTTTATAGTGTTTTCTCATATGTCCTTTGTATATGGGTTTGCTCAAAGGTCCCTTGTCTATAATGTTTTCTCAAATGTTCCTTGTCTATAATGTTTTCTCAAATGTCCCTTTTCTATAATGTTTTCTCAAATGTCCTTTGTTTATATTGTTTTCTCATATGTCCCTTTTCTATAATTTTTGCTCATATGTCCCTTTTCTATAATGTTTGCTCAAATGTCCCTTGTTTATAAAGTTTTCCCATATGTTCCTTGTCTATAATGTTTTCTCAAATGTTCCTTGTCTATAATGTTTGCTCAAATGTCCCTTTTCTATAATGTTTTCTCAAATGTCCCTTGTTTATAGTGTTTTCCCATATGTTCCTTGCCTATAATGTTTGCTCAAATGTTCCTTGTCTATAATGTTTGCTCAAATGTCCCTTTTCTATAATGTTTTCTCAAATGTCCCTTGTTTATAGTGTTTTCCCATATGTTCCTTGTCTATAATGTTTGCTCAAATGTCCCTTTTCTATAATGTTTGCTCAAATGTCCCTTTTCTATAATGTTTGCTCAATTGTCCCTTTTCTATAATGTTTGCTCAAATGTCCCTTGTCTATAATGTTTGCTCAAATGTCCCTTGTCTATAATGTTTGCTCGAATGTCCCTTTTCTAAATGTTTTCCCAAATGTCCCTTGTTTATAGTGTTTTCTCATATGTCCCTTGTCTATAATGTTTTCTCAAATGTCCCTTGTCTATAATGTTTGCTCGAATGTCCCTTTTCTAAATGTTTTCTCAAATGTCCCTTGTTTATAGTGTTTTCTCATATGCCCCTTGTCTATAATGTTTGCTCAAATGTCCCTTTTATATAATGTTTTCTCAAATGTCCCTTTTCTATAATGTTTGCTCAAATGTCCCTTTTCTATAATGTTTGCTCAAATGTCCCTTTTCTATGCTGTTTGCTCAAATGTCCCTTTTCTATGCTGTTTTCTCATATGTCCCTTGTCTCTAATGTTTTCTCAAATGTCCGTTGTCTATAATATTTGCACAAATGTCCCTTTTCTATAATGTTTGCTCAAATGGTCTTTTTCGATAATATTTGCTCAAATGTCCCTTTTTTATAATGTTTGCTCAACATTCCTTGGTCTATAATGTTTGCTCAAATGTCCCTTCTCTATAATGTTTGCTCAAATGTCCTTTTTCTATAATGTTTGCTCAAATGTCCCTTTTCTATAATGTTTGCTCAACATTCCCTGATCTATAATGTTTGCTCAAATGTCCCTTTTCTATATTGTTTTTCAACATTCCCTGGTCTATAATGTTTGCTTAAATGGTCCTTTTCTATAATGTTTGCTCAAATGTCCCTTTTCTAAATGTTTTCTCAAATGTCCCTTGTTTATGTGTTTGCTCAAATGTCCCTTGTTTATGTGTTTGCTCAAATGTCCCTTGTTTATGTGTTTGCTCAAATGTCCCTTGTTTATAGCGTTTGCTCACGTTTGTTTGGTAGCACTAGCCCTTAAACAAACAATAAACCAGAAACAAAATCATACTAATGTTAAATAAACCAATATTTATTGTAGGCTCTACAATAAAAATAAAAATAAAATATTATATAATTTAAATATATATTTTAGTTTTGGACGCAGCAACAATAAACCATTCTTTATATTTTATAATAGATTAAGTTGAATTATGTTCATCACAAACTGCTAGTGGCTGTAAATTTCCGCGTCAAGTTAGTGGTCTCATGCATTTCCCCATTGGGTATAACTTGATTTCTTAAACCCATCTTAATATTTCAGTACTTCCTGGCAAGTTTGTATTTCATACTAAAACATGAAACATGGCTAAAGATAAGTGGTTGGAGCAATGCTAATCTATGTAGAAAGTAACATGATAAGTAACGCAGTAATAATATTTATCAGTCCTTACTTTCTCATGACTACAAGAAGAGGTGAAGGAAGTGTTGTGATGTCAAAATATTGTTTTCGAGATTTTGATGGATTCCCTGGACCCAAAAAATTAGTTTTTGCAATAAGTTAGTATCTGTTTGTTTATCCGTTTGTTCACCATACTAAATCCGAGAGCGTTTCACAGATTGGGCTCAACTTGGTAATATAGGCTTTACATAAGGTTCCAAGATTTTTATTTTGGAATTATTAATACTAACCTAGAGTTAGTGGTGGAATAGTCAAAGGCGAAATGTAAAAAATCTCTCAATATGCTCTAACGATTGTTATTTAAACTGGTAGTAAGAAAGGTTTAACATTACTAAATAAATGTATCTCTTATTTCCGGAAAATTGATTTAGAGGATATTTTTAACAAGCATATTTCCCCAAATTAGGTGTTTCAAGGACAATATTCCCAGATATTTAAGGTAAAAAACAACCACTTACTATTGCAAATATATATGACCTTTACAGATAAAAACTCCACTTAATACTAGTAATATATTTGAAACGAGATAATACACACTAGCAAACCCAAACACAAACTACGCTATACATATGTAAAACATTTTTTGTATCCCTGTTTTATAATATATGATTTAAAAAAATAATTAAAGACTTCATTTGGACAGTTAAAAAAGTTTGATACTGGGTCTACAAGGGTCAATCAACACTTCTTATTAAAATTTTATTATGGTTGAACATATTCATATCATCGCCTTGCTATTAAATTCATTATTTATAAATTTTGACCAGTAAAAAAAGTAAATATTGATTATTGAGTCTAAAATAATAAAGATAGATCATTTCTGTACAAACATTTCTTCTAAGAGGTTAAAGGAAAATAACATAGCTTTTTGAGATATTAACTTATTTACTTATTCTATGACATTTGAGAAATATTGCGTTTAAACTTTAATATCTCTGTACAACCAAAGCTCACAAAATTGTATTAATATATTCGCGAATATCGTCGAAACTATTGGTTTTATAAAAATATATTTCAAATAAAAAATTGAATATTTTTAACGGTACTACAATTTGGCAATGATAAGTTATTTAGTATCTTAAGTATTTGCAGAGATATGGACATTTAAGCTTCTGTAAAGTACCCAAAAATAATTTTCATGGGTTAATGAAAATAAACATTTTGTTTATAATCTTAATCAACACCTATATACGAATTTCAATAAAAATCGTTAGAGCCAAATTTGATAATTTCGATTTTTGTTATCTTCGCCCTTTATTTAAATACTTTTAATTTCAGAGTTAACCAGACATACAGACAGATGGCATAGAAAAAACCAATTTTAAGGTTTGGTGGATCATAAAATGTCAAAATACATCTACAAGTAGGGTTAGATTTAATTTTTACTGTCACAATAGTACTTAACATTATAGTTAGAAAATATATAGACTGGCATATAGCTTGAAAGCTATTGGTTTTATAAATATGTATTTAAAAAAAAGATTGTTATCATAAATAGACCTACACATCTGCAATTATAAGTAATTTCACACCTGAAACAGCTACGGCGATACGTTAAAATATTAAAATTTATGCATCAGTATGTAACCCTTAAAGTTATTTTGAGAAAAAGTTGAAAGTAGCGATTTTTTTGGTAATATAAATCAATGCTTAAAAATGAAATCCAATGAAACTCGTTAGAACCGATTTTAATCAAATCGATTTTTTCTCTTTTCACTATTAAGGAAACTACCCTTAATTTTAGGATTGGATACTTAATTCCAAAAGTCCCTTGGGATAACCCTATGAAAACCCTAGATAGCAAGTTTTAGCCTGATCAGTAAAATAGTTTAGGCTCTAGTCGGAAGTACAGACCAACAGACAGACGGAAATACAAAAAAACCTTTTTCAGATTCGGGGGTCATTAAACGTCAAGGTTCATCAAAATCTTGAGTTCAATTCTTTTTACTATCACAATACTTTCTCTACCTGTAATGTAGCGATAAAGTAAAAAAAAGTGACAAGTAATTCAAAATAGATTTTTTAAATAATTTGTTATTTATTGAAGTACTTCTCACTTCCTTTGTTTTAGATGTATTATATACAGTATACTCGTTTCATAAATATTATAATTGGTCTTGATAATTTCACTGCCCTATAAGGAGCCATTAATTACAATACAGCAGTCTGATGAATAAATATTTACTTTAATAATCCATCTTTTACCAATAAAATATATCTCATCACCAAAATAAAATGTTAAACAAGTGTAGCTTTTTAAGGCGTAAAAATAGGCTTCTAACTGCGATAATATCAACAATGATAATACAGAGAACGTAATTAAATCTATTATATATTGTTGAATTAGTTTGCACATTACACACGTCACAGTACCGTCAATATAAATATCCATACACAAGCCCTCATTATACTTACATTTTATTAAATAATAAACTTCCTAATAATTAAATTAAGTTGTTAACTTATATAAGTATGTTTATAATATAATACTGTGTTTAATATTTAGTATAGAAATTAACATGTAATTCTTACTTTTCTTAATAAATAAGTTAAAACTCTTGGATAAGGTGATTTATCCTTTATATATTAATGTTATTTATTCTAAACTATACGATAGTAAGTAATTTGTTCATGTACTATATTATCAAAATAAATTTGAGGTATTGGGTCTGCTTGTATCAAGTAAGAAGAAGAATAAGCAGCAAGTCTCTTGATACAAGAAAAAGTAATTCCATAGTCAATTATTATAGTCCAATTGTAAAAGATAGGAAATTAACCATATTCTTCGTATTAAACTTACAGAAAAAGTAGTTTTGATTGGGTGACATTTACAATGTGCTCTTTTTTAAGTTAACTTTTAAATTAAAAGTGCACATTTCCAAGCCTATAATTTAGATACTGAAAAAGGGTATAGCAGAATTTAACATTTAAAAAAAATTGATCAGCCTGGTAATCAGTTTCACGACCTAGGTAAAGAAAAGTCCTGACTCACTGACTAACTCATCAACGCCCAGCAAAAACCCTTGGATCTAGAAAGCTGAAATTTTGCACAGAGGCTACCTTTATGATGTAGACAAGGAAGAAGGTAGGATTTTTTTTTAAATTCTCATGGGATAGGGAATAAAGAGGATTTATATTTTCACTTTAAAGTTGCCTTATTTCCTTAACTTAAATTATTAGAGACTTTAAATTTTGCATGTAACTAAGTTATTATAATCACTAATAATTATGTCCAGTATTTTACGAAATTCCCATGGGATAGGGAATAAATATGATTTATATTTTTGACTTAAAGTTGCCTTATTTCTTATTAGATAAACGCCCAGCCCAGACCCTTGGACCTAGAAAGCTTAGAGTGAGCTCACCTAGCAGCCTGGTCGTGTTAGAACCTGAGGGAAGAACCTCTTATGTATTATATAGAGCTACTATAAGTATGAACGAAGCATAAATATTCATAACCCCGTATGAATAGCAACCTAATTATTTTACACTCAGTTTCAGATTTTTACAATAGGTGGCACGCGAGTCATTTAAATAAAAGAGTGAAAACGCGAACTAAGTCGCGGGCAACAGCTAATATCACTTATAAATAGATATAGCCAAGCTTAGAATCAATGTAACTGATCGTGATGTCATCTATGTTAGACTATCAGATTTAAATTCTGAATTCGTTAAGACAACATTATTTATTATTGAATCTGTTAAGACGAGTATCCTTGCAGGTAACACTATCATTTAGAAAAGAGATACCCTTTGAATATTTCACAAAGGAATGATTTTGATAAAATAATATTTGAGTTAAAATTCACGTAACTTAACAACCCAATAAAAACATAGACCTTTAATTGGGAGTGTATGTAAATAAATAGTAAAAATAACGGAACGCTAACAAATAAATCTGATAGGTTTAGTAAGCAATTGCGATAAAAGCTTATTGGAACCAGAAAATAACAAATATTAAGAGACGTTGACGCCTTTATGTTCGAGAATTATACTGTAGAAGAGGTCCACAAGAAAATGGGTGTAGAAGAGATAGTTACGGCTTGGAATGCTCTTGGAATAATCATGGTTACATGATGAAAGATATGTGCAATCTAAAGTTGGTGATCACTGATCATCAAGAGCAAGCGCCTACTAAGAAGAGCCAACTTGAATAAATAACCACGAAACATTCAAGAGTAATGTTCTGTGAACACCAAAACTCTTTTTAAAATAATTGATAGTTTACTCGTTTACCTTCCTTTAGTAAGTTCACTGCTAACAGATTCCAGTAAGCTCTCTTGTTTTTAAACCGTGGTTTGTTTTGTCATTTAATTCAGGCCGTGTCTTCACAGCCTCAATCGGGCTGTCTACAATCATTGAAAAAGGTAACATTTAATACAGGCCGTGTCTTCACTGCTTCAATCGGGCTGTCGACAATCATTGAACAAGGTAACATTCAATTCAGGCCGTGTCTTCAATGCTTCAATCGGGCTGTCGACAATCATTGAACAAGGTAACATTTAATTCAGGCCATGTCTTCACAACCTCAATCGGGCTGTCGACAATCATTGAACAAGGTAACATTTAATTCAGGCCATGTTTTCACTGCTTCAATCGGGCTGTTGACAATCATTGAACAAGGTAACATTTAATTCAGGCCATGTCTTCACAACCTCAATCGGGCTGTCGACAATCATTGAAAAAGGTAACATTTAATTCAGGCCATGTCTTCACTGCTTCAATCGGGCTGTCGACAATCATTGAAAGAGGTAACACTTAATTCAGGCCATGTCTTCACTGCTTCAATCGGGCTGTCGACAATCATTGAACAAGGTAACATTTAATTCAGGCCATGTATTCACTGCTTCAATCGGGCTGTCGACAATCATTGAACAAGGTAACATTTAATTCAGGCCATGTCTTCACTGCTTCAATCGGGCTGTCGACAATCATTGAACAAGGTAACATTTAATTCAGGCCATGTCTTCACTGCTTCAATCGGGCTGTCGACAATCATTGAACAAGGTAACATTTAATTCAGGCCATGTCTTCACTGCTTCAATCGGGCTGTCGACAATCATTGAACAAGGTAACATTTAATTCAGGCCATGTCTTCACTGCTTCAATCGGGCTGTCGACAATCATTGAACAAGGTAACATTTAATTCAGGCCATGTCTTCACTGCTTCAATCGGGCTGTCGACAATCATTGAACAAGGTAACATTTAATTCAGGCCATGTCTTCACTGCTTCAATCGGGCTGTCGACAATCATTGAACAAGGTAACATTTAATTCAGGCCATGTCTTCACTGCTTCAATCGGGCTGTCGACAATCATTGAACAAGGTAACATTTAATTCAGGCCATGTCTTCACTGCTTCAATCGGGCTGTCGACAATCATTGAACAAGGTAACATTTAATTCAGGCCATGTCTTCACTGCTTCAATCGGGCTGTCGACAATCATTGAACAAGGTAACATTTAATTCAGGCCATGTCTTCACTGCTTCAATCGGGCTGTCGACAATCATTGAACAAGGTAACATTTAATTCAGGCCATGTCTTCACTGCTTCAATCGGGCTGTCGACAATCATTGAACAAGGTAACATTTAATTCAGGCCATGTCTTCACTGCTTCAATCGGGCTGTCGACAATCATTGAACAAGGTAACATTTAATTCAGGCCATGTCTTCACTGCTTCAATCGGGCTGTCGACAATCATTGAACAAGGTAACATTTAATATGTTGCTCACACTATAAGGCAAGAATGGAGGACTATCTTCTAAGAACTGTGTTGATGTTTCTCGCAATATTATTGGCTGGAAGTAGCACGGAGTAAGCCCACGTGACGTTCAAGAAACGTGAAGGTTCTTTTATGAACAGATCTTAGGTTAAGTGAAAGTTAACTGAATTTGTATGGCTTGCATTTATTATCACGTTACGTTAAGTGAACTTAACTGACCATAGTGTGACTAATTTTAGCGGTGCTTCCTACTATCCGTTCTGGTTATACGCTTTGTACGAGCTACACTAATGGTTTTAGGGGTGAGGAAGCTTATATTTAGGGAAGTGTACCCAAATTTGTGTTGAAGGAGAGTGGAAAACCATTTTATAATAAACCTGTACACCCGACCGAGATTCGATCTCCTAGTCATCGGCAATCCTGTACACTGTAAGAGAGCTGCCTTGGACCATGAGCCCACCGAAGGACGTTTGTTTCTTGTTAAGTTATAATATTAAATCTTCAGAGGAGGTTAAATTTATTACAATCTAGAAGTGTATCCCAGTATTTAATTTAAAGCTCTATGCGAGAATTAAACGACCCTCTTCTACACGCGGTCGTTAAAATATGTTTCAAAACAAAGACGAGCTTAAAGATTCATAATCGTACATTCAGTTACTAATACTTAATTTATTCAATATATTTGGTTAAGTATTATAGAAACTATCACCATTTTTTATAATAAAACATGTATTAATCTGAGACTGTGTGGGAATAGTAGAAAATCTATCAATATATCAACTCTTGTAAACTATGCCTGACGATCCTACTAATCTTGATAAGATGTTAACTCTTATCAAACACTGAAATACTAGTCGACATGAAATTATGTTGAAATACACAGTTTAGTATTATTTCTGTCTATTTTAAATAGTAAAATTGAAAGGGTTATTTTCTAGAATATTATCAATTAAAGTATTTTTAAAGGATTTTTTTCGTATAATGTATTGTTGAAATATAACAAGATTTTTGTTATCCCTTGGACGCGTCTAAAACATGCAATATTGATATTATTATCTATTCTAATAAAAATATTTGTACGATATTCACGCATAACAACACAACGTTTGGGTTCTCTCTGATTAAATATTCTTAGAATACCAACTATTACCTATCTGAACAAGACAAAGGACGTCTTCCTAGAGTAAGTATTGATTTATCATCAACAGTTGAAAATATAATTGTTGTTGGGAACATTGATCCATATTTTGAAAGAAAAAATAACCATGTTGTAACGTTATTCAACACATGGTCTACGAGCCTTCACATACCATTTTATTGTGAACATTGCTCAATGTCGTAACAATATTCTTGTTCAACAGGATTCTATGTTAGCCTCTTCCTTGCTCACGACTCAATGAATGGATATAGTTGGAGGATACTGTAACAAAGTTACTCAGTCGGTCTTAAGTCATGTTGAGAGTTGTTTTGGAGGAAGAAACTATTTTTGATATTGTACTGAAAAGTGAACCGTGTGCACCGTGTTGGGTAACGAACCTTGTGAAACTAACTAATATATATATAGTACCATAAAATGTTTCCTTTAAATAGATTAGAAAGCCGGGTTGCGTAATTTTTAATGTTTTTAGTTAAGTTAAGTACTTAATATAGCACTAAAAAGAATTATATTATCGTAAAATAATAAAACTATTCTAAAACGCAATCAACCGTTTGTTCGTTACACAATAAACAGAATTTGTCTAAATGAAGATAATTTTTTTCTGGCAGTATGTACAAAAATTA
Source organism: Timema douglasi (assembly GCA_901482245.1). Lineage (NCBI taxonomy): Eukaryota > Metazoa > Arthropoda > Insecta > Phasmatodea > Timematidae > Timema > Timema douglasi. Next base: position 10,906 of record CABEEJ010009841.1, read on the forward strand.
TATAGCGCTACCAAACTGGTAAATAAAAAATAAGCATGAAACTACTCTTGCCAAGTTGTTTGGTAGATTCAATTGTTGATTTTTAGCCGATGTTTGCCATATCTCGATGACTTTTAACTGAATACACGTATACAATGCGCAGCAAGTAGAATGGCGTGTCACCAAAGAAACACATTGAGCAGCACGCAATCTGAAAACTATACCCCGTTAGAGCTACACAATTTATACACCTTGGAATTTGTTATTCAATATTTTACTAATTTCTAAAACAATGTGCTCCAATATTTTATTATTATTATTATTGTTATTATTAGTAACTGCTATGATTATTTTGACTCTTCAAATACTATTTAATACATGAGTACCTGATAACCCCGTCCCCTTACAGGGTAGGAAAATACTGTGCATATAACTCTAAAAACAACAATTCCGTACTTAATCCATACTATTTCCTACCAGTGCATACTTTCTTAAGGCTAATGGAAAATTGTGTCTATAGCAGAGGTGGCCAACATTTTCTAAGATGGAGCCAGTAAATTGTTATAAATCATTTGAAGGACCTCTTTAACCAATTCGGTTACACCTCCATATTCACCTGTCAATTATTATTCCTAGTTACATATTTGATTCAAGCTAAGAAAACTACATTCAGTACTCTACTTTTAACTACCAACTATAATAAACTAAAATATAAGGCTATTTAGAAGATTTTATAAAATAATAGAACCCATTTACAGAACATGTAAGCGTGTCGTTTTATTAAGATTATGTAATCATTCACATCTGAAAGTTAATGGTTATAACAAAAAACATTTATTAGCTAAAAATTTAAAAATAAAATAAAGTGAATCTTACATATCTTTACAGTGAAAATGTAATTTTTGGTCCTGCTCCTCACTTAATACATAAACTAAAAACTATAAATCAAAAAGGCCCATATGGATCTTTAAGTCAACCATATTCCATAGTGTTAAAACATTTCAGCTTATATAACGTAGGTACCTTGTCTCTTAGTTCGAAGGCACGTGAAACCATTTCTCCCCTAGAAAACCATCCTAGATCATCACACTCACTTAGTTCCACTCCAAACAATCCCGTAAACTCTGTTTGGTTGAGTGCCTGGTGATTCGTAAGGAGGAAATCTAAAAACATTATCAATAACACGACTGGAACCCACGACTCTGGCATTCAAACCTTTATGTGAATGATACATTGGTACTAGAATAACTTTCACTCCAATTACTGTTCAAGCAAAGAAAAACAGCTATTTCCCTTTCCTAGGATAGCTGGAGCATTTGTACATTCACTCACACACACATCACACTCTACTATACAGCTTGTCACGGCCTCAAAAATATATTTTACAAGTGTTGTCAGAGTTATTAACGTTCTTGAAAAATGTAAATGTTGTCATCTATGACTTGTACACAGGTTGACCACCCCTGGTGTAGAGTCTTAATTACCTTGGAACACTTGTACATATTCTGTTAGCACAACACGTTACTAGACATACTAAGAAACTTGTACATTAACCTTGAACTCAAATATACAATTTGTTTTGTTATGGGAAGTTTCTTGGTTTTTAAAACTAAACCAATATCTGCCCTGCTTTATATTGCTTTGTAATAAGTATTTTATAATATAGGTGTGCAGTATGGCATTCTTATTACTATTTTAATAACGTCTAATTGATTATAATTAGTTTCAAAATTATTTTTTAGTTTCCTGACTTTTAAAATTGAAATGAAATAATTATTTTGAATAATGAAATAGATTAAATAATTTCAAAATAACTTCTTTACACCAGAGAAGAACATAGAAATAAGGTTTGTTCTTATAAAATGTCACGATAATGTAATTGGAGCCAAATTACCTTGTCCCAACACACAGCTCATTCAATGGACATTTCTTTGCCACTTCAAGCAACACCGACAATTATTAATATACGACAACTACGCGAACTTTCACGAACTTAAATGTAATATACCTTCAATCTTTCAATTATACATATATATATATATATATATATATATATATATATANAATGTCATAGCATTATTTAAAATACCTGAGGATATTTTGATGATGTTACTATAATACTCTTATATTATTGCTGTTTTTATCGTATTGATAGCTACTTTGATTCTCCAATCCAATGTTCCCAGATATATTATTCATGTCGTAGCAATAATTGGTGTTTCCTGTATTATTCTTGTTGTGTTATCTTATTTTCTCCAAACTATATTTGTATCACATATGGTATATACTGTCGTTCAACAATTTATATTAAATACAATTTTCACTTTCTTATTTGTGTAAAGTTTTCCTCCTAAAGTAACATCCTATTCGTGACCTATGCAGTGGTTATAGCTATAAATCTTTGGGTTCCCTATAAATAAATAAATAAACAAATAGGCTACTCTGTTTTTGATGTCAGTGGTCACCAGCAACACTACTGAAGCTATTAAAAGATTCAATACCAAACTTGGACTTAATCATAGTTAACACACAGAAAAAATCATTCAACAAATATTCCCATAAATTCAAAAATAATTATTTTAAATAAAATCATGCTACTTTAAACGTTCATCTACAGCGGAAAATTGTTGAGTTATCAAATTGAAGCTTTTTAGATATGTATATTATATAATGGTGAGTCCTAATTTTTTTTAAAACGGAAGTAGCTTTACTTATGCCTCTATTCCATCGAACTCAGATGTTATTGATTTATAGCTTTAACAACAGTATCACACGCTTTAGTTCATGCATGAAGAACGAATGGTCAATACCACCTACCATCCAGTGTTACGGAACATTAATACACTTCTTACTGAGGAGTTATACTGTCCCTATCCTAAAAATGTAATTAACATTTGAAACATTAAGTTAGATTACATTTTATTTTGTTAAATAAGTTAAAGATTTAATGTTAAATTAAAAATTATCTCGTTTGTTGATAAAAGCTCAGGAATAAATATTTATAGTACATTAATACAATATTTAGTTTTATTTATATAAAATAATATATTTGTGATTTAGTTTAAATATTCAAAGGAGTAATACCCCGTAAAAATACAAATAATCTATATAATAAAAGGCAGAACCCATACACTAACACATTCACTACCTAACTAACTAACTACCTAACTAACTCGCTAACTACCTAACTAACTCACCCACACAATCACACACTCATAAAAGAGTGTCCCCAACCACAGGATCAGAAAACTTGATACTTGTTGTGAAGGTTCCTTTTAGGCCTTAGGTAAGAGAGAAGACGAGGTTTAGAGAAATTTTATTTCTAAGAAGAAAATTTTTCAAAATCCAGTGTTGTAACTTTTAAACTAGCGGACATAGAGCCTTGAAATTAAAAATGAAATTTTCTTCCCAGAATTGAGTTAAACTTTTTTTGAGGGTTTCTCAAATTTAATCCCCTAAGAATGGTGAAGGGGGGGGGGGATGAAAGTTGTTGGACTCAGTGACTAACTCACTCATTCCCGTACGCCCCAAACCCCTGGGCCTAAATTTTGCTTGTCAGGAAGGTGGCTGGATTAGTAGCTTTAACCAGAAACATCTATAAATGGAGCTCTAGGATATTGGGGAGCTATAATTTGAAAACATTTTTGGATGAGGTAGAAAATTAAAGCTTGGCACACAAGTAGAGAAACAGCTACAGATAACCCAAGAGATCATAAAATTTGAAATTTCTAATTGGAAATGGGGTAAAGAGTTTCGAGGTGTGTGGGTTCAAAATTTCAAAAAATTAATAGTAAGCAAGAGTTTGGTATAAAACTTAAATTAAGCAGGCAGGTAAAATTACCACTCCAAAAAATATTAAGGGCTGAAATTGTTAGATTTTTTATTGGTAATTTGGAAGGAAAACGGAATGGGGGCTTGGGGAAAAAAAATCATGTGCACTAGAAAATTTAAATTTGCCAGGCCGGTAGAAGATCAAATATTGATAATCTGTTAATTTGTTTATAAAATTTCAAAATTCTAAGTAGGAACTGTTTCAAGGAAAAGGTGGGGCTAATAATGTCAAAAATTAAAAGAAACAACTATTTTTTGTGAGGTATAAAATTTAAATTCCGCAAGAAGTTATAAAGAACACTCCAAATAACCATAAAAAAATCAACAATTTAAATTGAGAAAATAGGAGAATGAGGAGAGAGGATAAAATAACTTTTAAATGAAGGATAAAATAATAATTTGCCAGGAATGTAGAGGAATTACTCAGATTACAGAATATATTTTAAATATTTATAAAGGGAGCTAGTGAAATGGGGTTTTTCAAAACTATCAAGCTCTCGAGTGTAGTGGAATCCGAATTATATTTGAGCTTATTGATATTCTAAACTTAATTCTCTAAAATGTAAATGCTGGAAAAATATATTACTGTTACAGATCACTATTTTATTAGTGGTTTTTATCTCGTTCAACCATTATACTATTTTTATTTGTTTACAATATTGCAGTATTTACTATTTTTTTCCGTTTGCAATTATTACCTTTTTAACCTATTAATCCATTTTTCTCTCATTACTTACCCTTTTCAAAATAAAATTAATGAAATTTATTTATTATCCTTTGCCCTTTTATTAACCTAAAATATTTATTCAGGCAAAGACAGAAACTTCTTTAAAATTATGTAAAGTGTTACAAGGACAGAAAGTAAATCTAATACACATTTAACAAAGGTTATAAAGTGTAAGTAAAGAGGATTAAAAATTTAGAAACTATTTAAATGGTAAAATTGGCAAAAATGGTCTAAACGTTAATAAGTGTCAAAAGAAAACGTGATGAGAAAGTGCAACATGGGCCTGAAGGGTAGAAAGGATACACATGGTAAAATGGGTACAAAGTGCAACATGAGCCTGAAGGGTAGAAAGGATCCACATGGTAAAATGGGTACAAAGTGCAACATGGGCCTGAAGGGTAGAAAGGATCCACATGGTAAAATGGGTACAAAGTGCAACATGGGCCTGAAGGGTGGAAAGGATCCACATGGTAAAATGGGTACAAAGTGCAACATGGGCCTAAAGGGTAGAAAGGATCCACATGGTAAAATGGGTACAAAGTGCAACATGGGCCTAAAGGGTAGAAAGGAACCACGTGGTAAAATGGGTACAAAGTGCAAAAAGGAAAAAAGGCGTCAAAAAGACCAAAAGTAGAGGGTAATTACTTCATGTATAAAAAGGTGTAAAAAATGCAAAAAATGGTACAAACTAATCAATTTTATTTAAAAGGGATGAAATAGAGCTAAACAAAAAGTTTAAGAAGTTTAAAAAAGATTGAAAGGATCAAACAAACAGAGAGGGATATAAAGGATAAGAGAAATAAAGGGTAAAATGTAATAAAGGCAAAACTTGAAAATAAGTTTAGTATATAAAAATTACTAAACTAGTTAGACAGGATAAAAGGAATAAAATGTGCAAAAATGGTGATATGCATCAAAAGGGCTAAATGGTTCTACAATTTTAACTAATGATTATATAAAAATATGATGTTTAAGCAACCTTGTAGGCAGTAATGGATTTTTATCAAGCTCCATAACCTGCTAACAAGGTATCAATAAATCCAACCTTAGTGAGGGAGTCTCGGGCAAAAAACAATAGCGCTATAAAGATTTTGTTGGGGTTAATTGATTCCTTGTTTAGAACTTGACAGGCTACCATCAATATTGCTACAAGAGAACTGTTATTTGATTCGTTTGTATGGACTACATAGACTACCATCAATATTGCTATAAGAGAAAAGTTATTATTTGGTTCCTTTGTTTAGA
>CABEEJ010009842.1:0-16684 GCA_901482245.1 Timema douglasi
TACCACATCTGCCATTACAGACACAGTACCACATCTGTCATTACAGACACAGTACCACATCTGTCATTACAGACACAGTACCACATTTAGATTTAGGTGTTCACTTGGAGCCATGTGATGACTGACGGTAGTGTTTTGTTGAGGTGTTTCAGTCTTCTCCTCGGGGGCGAGGCAGAGGTGTAAGGGGTGGCAGGAGCATGACCACAGCGGAGTTTGTTCCAACCAGCTCAAGGACTCTCCCTGTGAAGAGTGTTTCTGAAACAAGGACTACTCCTCAGATTGAGGGCGACACGGACAACTACCCGGTATGTATAGCCTTAAATAGGGACAGACAACAGTAAACTATGGTATTTCATTAATATACCTAACAAAAATAAAAAATAGTCAAATGTTTTCCATGTATATCTTAGAATGGGTCTAACCTGTATAATAAATACAGATTTTAACTTATTTCATGCCTTACATTAAATCACTACAAGTAATAATAAAATTATTCTATTGTAAATTATTGCTCGTTACTAAACAAAACATTTTTTACAATGGAAATAAGAACACAGTACACACTTTGCTTTGCTGCCATTGGACAAAGAGGTAATGGTTATCTCTTGAGGAAAATCAATCGTTACCGCCCATTTTGTGGTAGTCCCTTTTATATGTGTCCCTCCACCTTTCCTGTACCTTCTTCCAAATATAATACAATTACCTCATAAAGTGAAAATAGGTTTTCCTTATAGAGATATATTTTTATGATCTGGACTAACACCACTCAGCAACTCGAGTCCTTCCTGGCAGACCTCAACAAATCTTCACCGCTAAGATTTACCTGGAGAATATCCACATCCAGCATTACCCTTGCTCTTGAGTTTCGTCATGAGAGTGCGCTGGTTGGGGTAACTTGACAACCAGTTACCCCACTTTGCGTTCGTGACCTCTCCTGGTTCTGCCTCATATGAGGGATGTCATGTTTAGCGTCGTGTAAGGCTCCCCATCAGGAGAGGATCAAGTATGTCCCCGAATCATGGCCGAAGCTGACATCTCACAGGGCCAGATTTAGGAAAAATGAAGAAAACGGGAAAGGCCGTCTAGCTCGATTTTGAATATTCAGGAAGTGGTGTGGCCTCAAACCCCTTTTTCTGATTATGTCTTGAGTAAAAGACAATAAGAACCTTAAGTGTGCCAATCCAACCCATTTTTCCTCAAAAGAGTGATAAATAGTGCAGTGGAATCAGATTTCTTGATAAGAGAACTGTGAGCTGATTTAGGCTATGACTATTCACTCAACAAATATCTTGTCTTCTACTGAACTAAGAGAGCGGTCACTTGCTATGACCTCGACTGTGACGAGCTGGTCTCGGTAAGTCACCAATGTTTACTCTGTAGTTACAAGAAAGACAGATATGCATATCCTCACTCTAGCGACTCCGACTCTTCCAGAGGACCGAGTAGGACAGAAGCCACCACATAGAGGTGTGGAATATTGGAAAAACTTTATAATTTGGGGTTCTGATTTTATTCAAAAAAATGTGGTATCTAAAGGCAATTTTATAAGCTGTGCAATAAACAGGGTGTCTACCATCCGGGAAAATCAGGGAAAACGGGAATAAGTCGGGAATTTGGTAAATTACAATAAAAATCTGGAAAAATGTGGTTTTACTCAAAATATGAAATATAATAATCACTAAAACAGTAAATAATAATGTTATTCAAACTGTAGCTGTGTAATATATTTTATAATTCCTAGTAAACAATGTTAATACAAATTTAAAAATATAGTTTATTTATATTTTAAAACTTATTTTAATTCATAAAAAAGATAGAAACATGAGGGGGGAGGTTGGGGAATTAGAAGGATGTGACACGTTTTAGTTGGAAATTTTAGGAAATGATTAGGGGAAATGAGGGAAAAAGTCTGGAATGTCATTGGTCAAGTTGAGTAGACACCATGAATAAATAACATTGTGGACAAACTGTGCTTTTCATGGATGACTATGCAATTTATTGCAGTTCTTCATGTCCCCACAGAGCTGAATGGCAGATAAAACTGGCTGTTAACCATCTTAGGACGTTGACATCGCTTAATGGCTCTCACCTCTCCGCAGCCAAGACGACGATCGTCCATTTCCATAGAATACACCTAGTCTTCAATATTTTGATGGATCATCTTATTTTATCAGTTTCAACAGCTGTAAGGCTCCTGGGACTTTGAATTGTTGGGCTCCACACATCAAAGACCTACCACGCTAGTATCTGACCGTCTACTGGTGCTTTTTGTACCAGTCTAGTCATCATAATGCCAGTGATTCCTATTTTCTATCATCTGACTTGCTAGCAGGTTGCTTACCGTCCAACCCCCCCAATCATGTCCCGTATGCAGCCAGTTGGGCTGACACTTCCGAACCAAGTCTACCTCTCTCTGGAAGATACGCCTACCAAAATGTCATCTTGATCTTGTCAAGTTCCCTAAAGTGACAACACCGCACATTATTATATTAGGGGATCTTTAATGAGCTCCTATCCACTCACGTTCAAGGATTCCAGAACATCGACACAGATGGTTCAAAATTTGAATCTTCCATGTGATGTGCCTTTATAGCGGAAGGTTCTGATTTTAAATTTATTACATTGTGAATCCAGTGTTTTTATGGCAGAATTATACAATCGTCGTGTTTCATATACTTTAATTGCCACCGTTGTGTTCTCATCTGCACAAGGGGATTCCAAGAGTGCTCTTATGGCATTGTCCACTCTATACTCCTTGTTCTCATCTGCACGGATTCCAAGAGTGCTCTTATGGCATTGTCCACTCTATACTCCTTGTTCTCATCTGCACGGATTCCAAGAGTGCTCTATGTATGGCATTGTCCACTCTATACTCCTTGTTCTCATCTGCACAAGGGAATTCCAAGAGTGCTCTTATGGCATTGTCCACTCTATACTCCTTGTTCTCATCTGCACGAATTCCAAGAGTGCTCTATGTATGGCATTGTCCACTCTATACTCCTTGTTCTCATCTGCACAAGGGGATTCCAAGAGTGCTCTATGTATGGCATTGTCCACTCTATACTCCTTGTTCTCATCTGCACGGATTCCAAGAGTGCTCTATGGCATTGTCCACTCTAGACTCCTGGAATCCCCTTGTGCAGATGATAAACAAGCAAATTTTTAAAATTGGGTTACTAAACATCCAGCTCATCTTCTGCTGAATACCTAGTAACACTGGTCTCTAAGGAAATGAACTGGTGGACCAGGCGGCCAAGGAGACAATTTAGTTCCTTCTTACATACTTGGCAAGAGCATCGGGTTTCGACTCCTCCTCGGAGCAAGTTGTGGTTCATTAGAGACGGTGTGTTGCGATGGCCCTCTCATATTGGGAAGCCTAGAAGAAAGGGGGTCATCCTGACAAGAGGCGAACCCATGGATTTTATTGAGAGGGTATCCACCTCCCGTGTGTGATCTTTGCGATGCTCCCCTTAGTGTGTGCCACATTTTGGTGGAGTGTCGCAAGTATTGCCCTATTTCCCTGACTCTTGATTTTATGGGGAACTTCCTGTTTTGTTACACAACGGTGCAGATAGTCATCGTATGCTTACTCTGTTTTATACGCCAGGCGAATCTTTTAGATTATATTTGAGTCTCACTCTTATAGAGTCATCTTGAGAGGAGTTTGAACTATTTTAGTGTATTTTAATATGTTTGTATTATATATTTTAATTCAGCAGATGTATTATGTCTTTATTTTCCCCAATGGGGATTTTACTATTATTTTAATTTCAATTTATTAAGTTTATATAACTTTAATATGTTTGTTTTGTCTATTTAATGTAGTGTGTACACTGTGGTTTTTGTTCTTTCTATGGGGATAGGTTTCGACGTGACACACCTCTAAACTATGCTGATGATATTATTACAGTATATTTAAAATTCATATATTTTGAAAAGGTACAGGAAAGGTGGATAAAAACATATAAAAGGAACAAACACAATATGGCTTTAACAATGAAAATAAGAACAGTTTACACTTTACACTGCTGCCATTGGACAAAGAGGTAATGGCTGCCTCTTGAATAAAATTGATTTTACTGCCAAATTAGCATATAACCCGAACAGGTAGTAAGACGCGGTGCTAAAAAAAAATAAAAAAAATACTGCCAAATCTCCCAACTCGGGTTCCATTCTATTGGAACTCTTTGTAGGGAATTTGAAACGCGCAACACCACTTCCTGAAAGAGGAAACCAAAAAACAAAAGGGAGAAAAAGGAAATTGATAAAGAATGATGGACGTTTAGTTATGAGCATGTAAAAGGAATAACATAATGGACAGTGGATGCGAATATATATAATCTATAATTTACTATGGCTTGTTTTTTAAAACTATTTAAAAACAAGTTTGGAACATAATTTATTTTAAATATATGTGTCTTATTTCATTCAAAAAAAAATTAAAATAATATTAATGTATACATTTGTTTTTTGTTAGCATAATACAGTTTTCAAATTATATATGTATTCATCCCAAGCTTGAGGTGACTCGATACTCAGGAGTTTTATGAAGAGAGAGAGAGAGAGACTTGAATTAGAGAACTTGAGCACGCAGACCTATAGTTATTAGTGTTTATTGCACTTTGCCAATAGCTAAATATAAAACACCATTTTATAAAATAATCAAAACTAAAAGCTAATAAAATTAACTATCCAATTTGTATATTTAGTGTTTTTTTTTACATTTTCCTATTTGAATTTTAATTATTCAAGTCAATAAGAATTCTATTTATGCACCACCAGCTTTATTATTATGTTTTTATGATATTATACTATTTTATTATTTATATTATGTTAAATAATCTTATAGCTTTTTCATGTCTTCCCAAATTAATTTTAAAATCGATAAATATTTTTAATCTAAAATTACTCTAACATGTTTGTTTAATAATCTCCCTCCTTTTCTCATCCTGGAATAACAATATAATTCCTGTCTGTTCCCGATTAAAACAAGGAAAGATAAACTTGTTAAGTGAGATTGAGTGAACAAAGGTATCCATCGCAGTCTTATAGAAACTAGAACCCGCCTCAGTGGCATAGTTGGCTAACGCGCTTGTCGTGTTGAGCTCGACTGCTGAGGACGGGGAGATCGAGGTTCGAATCTCAGTCGGGTGAACTTTTTTTTCCCCCTAAATGGTTTTCCACTCTCCCTCCACGCAAATGCTGGTTCACTTTCTCTAATTCAACCTTCCCAATTCCTAATCCATTAGAGTAATTAGTACTTAAAGCGTATAACCTGAACGGGTAGTAAGACGCGGTGCTAAATATTATATAGAAACTAGAATAAAGAAATATGTTACATTTGTTCATTGACTTCGTCACTCATTGGTTGGGCCTTTATTGCATAATTTTATTTATAGTTTAACAAGTTTTGAATACTTCTGTTACTTTTTATATGTTCCAGAACTTACACTTACTGGTATTTGACAGTTAATAATAGAGATATTGAAACGCTTGTATTAATATTGATTATTTTGATACTGTTAGCAATGAAGTTCCTCTAGGTATAATACGTATCTTATTGTCAGGTGAAGAGTCAAGTGATCATTCCCAGTCAAGACAACCTCTCGAGAGATATTGGCAGGATGTCATTAAGTGAGCCAGCACAGACAAACAATAGAGAGTATCAGAACCAGAGAAGACCCAACAGTGAGTACAACACACAAATACTACAGAGATAATACATTTCCTCACCGCTATCATAATAATCATTATCATCATTATCATCAACTTCTGTTTCCAACCTGTGGCAGGGTCAGTCTATCCTTCCACCACTCTTCCTCCTTTAATTTCTTAAATTCTTCTCCTCTCACTTGAACACTTTCTGTTATCTGCTCCTCTCATCACTTTCTTGGCCTCCCTTGTGGTCTTTGTCCTACATACCGGTACTTCATTGCTGACATTGTCTTTGTCATCCTCTCTCTCTCTCCATCCTCATTACTACCCATACCATCTCAGTCTTGCTTCCTCTACTATATCGTGTCTTTCCCATGTCCTCCACTCTCCTTGTCTCTCTTACATTCACTGTCCATGTTTCTGCTGCATGTGTGACAATGGGTACAACACTTCCTTACACTTCAAGGGGACTTCTCTTGTCCTTAGTAGGTCTCTTATGCACCTATAAAAAAAACTCTCCCTGCTGTCCTCTTCTCATTAAATCCTCTCTACTTTCACTTTTCTCCTCAATCACACTTCCAAGATATGTTATGTTCTGTACTTTTCTCATTTCTCCTCCATCCAACACTAGAGTGCGTGTTTTCACAGTGTAATGGACGTGTGCGACCAACTCAAGACTTCTGTTCAGCAAAACTTTTAGGATTTATAAAGTTTTCATTATTTATAGTCTTACTAGTATTCAGTTGTTTACTCTATCTTCTCTTCTATATGATGTAACAGATATTATATTCAGACTTGTCATTTCTATATTTCATTTAATTTTCTAAAGGTTCTTTTCTTAAACACTCAATATGTTTTGTTGCTAATAAATTTCATGCGTCCTTAACTTCTACCCTATATTTCATAACACTTATTATCTTTTTATTTTTAATCGGATCCTTTTGTTATTGTTTATTGGGCGTTCCTTTTGAATTATTATTATTATATTACTCTTTACTAAATCGCTATGAATATAACTAATACTTTTAGGATTGCTTGCAGTTTTATTTTGCTCACCGAACATGTTTGATGGACTTGTCTACCCGGTGTGGACGTAGCTTTGCACCCTTTGCAATACAGCAATGATTATAAAAAAATCCAAAATGAACCATCCCCTCATGTAGTGAGTCTTTGTCACCACAAATAACATTATATTTGGAAGAAGAATCAGGATTATTTTTTCAATCAGCAGTACAGTAGTTTTCATCCACTCTATCTAAATGATAAACATATTTCACCATGTGCCGTTCAGAACTAAATGGATAGTGCTAATTCAAGTTAAAAGTCGGTGAAACCTTAGTAGAGTCTACTGTATTTTACTAACTATATTCTTATAGATGGACCAAGATGAGATGTACTGATGTTGACAGTAAGGTGATAATAAATGGCTCTAATTCAGTGGTTCTTAAACCTTTAGAATTCACGGAACATTTCTAATTATAAGGAAAATCTTCAGGAGACCAGAGGCATTAGAAGCAATAAAAATATGCATAGACTTACCTTTTATAAAAATAGAACTTCTTTTAAAACAATACTTAAGCTTGTTGGCTTTTGCAGATCTCAGTAATATCAGGGCTAGTATATGATATAGCCACCCTCATTACTTTGTCTATTTTACTAAGTCTTTTGCGTTTATTTGTTTGAATATTGATTAATGTAGAGAAAACGAGCTCACACAAATATGATGTTGAAAACTAACAACATTTTCAGTGCCCTTGTGAAGAGAGCTGAGTATTCGGCTTGGACAAAAATCCAAAATTAATAATTCCCTCGATATTTTTACTATGGAGCTAAAGAAACATCTACTGTATTTTTTTCTGCTGTGTGGCTTTTCTGAAAAGCTGGTAATTTGTCAGCGGATATCAAAATATTTTCATTTTCCCCTTGGATACTTGTATTATTGCTATTTACATAATTAAACATGCCATTTTAGTGCATCAAATATTATTTTGAAGACATTTTACAAAAGCATCTGTACTTTAATTTTGAAAAAAATTTAAAAAAATCCTCAAGTTCTAAAATTCGGCATAGGAGTCTACCCCTGGATAACCATTTTATTCCATTGTGTAAAAGCAAAGCTTCATACTGAGCTTCCATAGATATGCAAAGTTTTTTTAAAAAGCCGTGCTGTTGAAGTTCTTGACTTATCAATTATTACAACTTGGTCTAGTACAGGTTTTAATGTTGCCGGTAATATTTTTGGAAATAGGGATTCTCTGTGCAAAAAACAATGCATAAATATAATATTTGGGTTAATTTTCTTTGCAAGGCAAACACATCCTTTAGTAGAGTCTCCCATCGATCGACCACCGTTTGTACACATTCCTACATACAGCTCCCATGAAATTTAAAAATTTTCTAGCTATAATGTAATAGAGTCTAAAATATCTTGTCCTGTTGTATGTTTGGAAAGTTCTCCGCAGCATAGAACTTGATTCACTATCTTGTTTTTATTAACGAAAGGAACAAATCCTAGTATTTGGGTTTTGCCGCCAATGTTAGTGGACTTGTCAATTTGTAAAGCTCATTGGTAACTATATTCTCAATATCATCAGACATAGGCTATCTTTAATTCTATTGTATCGTCGGGATGAGGAATTTTCATAATTTTCTTTTTCGCTTCGTCGCCAAACATAATGTATACTATTTCATAATATGCTGTTAAAATAAGAGACTCTGCTATAATGTGTGGTTTTAATATTGCAGCAATTAATTCAGCGAGTCGGGAATTTTAACAGGCTTTTCCGAATATTTTACACGTTTAACTTGCATATCCAAAAATCTTTTGAAACGATAAGTTTTTGAAGCAAGATTGGTATGCTCCATAGTAGAGTAGCATTTCAACACAGCAAGAACCATTGCACTATTAGATAGTTTTTCCCAGCATACGAGACAATGGGAAATTGGACAGGATTCCTCGCTGATCCTTGTAAAACTGAAACACTAATATTTGGCTGAATATTGTATATTAATTGTTCTTAGTTTACCTTGCCTTCTTCTGTATGAGACATATTTGCAGCAACATAATTACTACTACTTCCAGTGGTACTTTCCCCATCTTAATATTGCAATGTTACACAACACAAACAAATGACACATCACTGAATGACTGTAAAAGAGACGCTCCTCCTCGACTCGTATGCAAACACATGACCTCTAAATGATATACTATTGGTTTAGAAGTAAACGTGCGAAGCAGTTGTCAGTCGTTAGAATCATGTTAGCCAACATCACTTAGAACACTGTCATGTGGTACTCTTGTAAGTGTTAGAACCTCTACACTTATTAAATACAGTAGACTCTAAATGAATCAATTGATGGTTGACACGGATGACCATTACTACAGTCTGTGAACAGTAGACCTCGCTACTTTCATGTTATTGTCCTAATAAACTCTTTAACATTTCAAGTTGAAATATCTCTTAGAATTTCTCCATTGATATTAAGATGATATTTTTCCTTGTTCCTCAAGTGTAATGTCCTCACTTTTGAGCCCCTATTTTATCTGAAATTCACGGATAAGTAATGTCCTTTTTGCATTAATCTATTTTCGTTTAAAAGCCTTCTATAAAATTTTCTACATGCTTCATACAAGGATGAGAGCACACTTTTGAATATGACTATTTTATATTTCATATTTTTGGGTTTTTCTTTATTAATAATATTGTTTTTCTTAGTTATAATTTATTTTAACATATTTAATCAATTTAAAAATTAAAAGTAAATACATTTTAGCTTTACTAAATTTGATTACTGGGTGAACTGGACCGCTAACAAAGGGAAAAGTCAAAGCGTCTATCACTGTCTCTTTTCAATCCATCAGAACTGCTGATCTAGCAGATTATTTCCACTCAAACCAGTTCCATAATTCTCTGGTGCATTTTGGGATGCCACTGTTCAGCCAACCAGAAGACAGACAACTAAGCGCCAACTCTTGTCATTGGTTCAGAATATCACATGATATGAGAGAAGTCTCTAACGTCAACTAGGAGGAGAGGTTTGGGTGTACTCGGAGAGACAGCGCCCAGGGGGTTCCACTCGTACACATTTAGATTCAACAATATTTATTATGCTTGAATATAGAATTTTTTATATTATATTATACTATACATAAATTGGGTAAATTTACAAATTTATGAAAAGTATAATATTTTGATCCAATATTAAACATTTAAAATAATTCTAATTTCTATTTGACTTTGGAAATATCTCATATTTTTCCATTTGACTTGGCTTCGAATTGAAAGAGAGGGCTTATCACCTCCAAGCGCACACAATGCCAACAAAATGAGAATACACACAATTATACTAACATTTTCATCACTGATAGTCGAGTTAGAATAAGGTTTATACTTACATTACACTTTAATAAAACTTTGCGTTCAAAATCTTTTCTTTTGATAAATATATAACTAAGTAATGTATTTAAATCACATAAACACATAATAATGAAAAGTGCAACATTTCACTTTAATAGATAAGGCATTTATCAACATGGGAAAATCTTGCCTTCCATATTAATAATCTTGGGAGCGGAATATCTCATTTAACATGCTCTCCTTTCCAGAAAATAACCCCAACTTCTACCAAAACAATGAGCGAAGGCAAGCTGTTGTTCCCCCAAGATTACAGGAAAGTGCTGCCAACCGCCCGAAGCGATATTCCTCGTTGCGACAGAGGGTTGTGCAAGAGACGGGAATTCCTCAGCAGACATATCCTCAACCTCACAGCTTTTATCAGACAGGTAAAAAGAAACTTTAGCATCGATATATTTTATATTTGCAATTTTTAAGGTCTCGACTGGGTATTTAGGGTTCAAAACTAGGGCTATGCGGGTTGGCCAAAATGTCTGGGTGATTCTTACAGCAATAAAACAACTTTGAATTGAATGTTTGTACGAACACAAGGTAGGTGTGAGCGAGCAATTGATTCACATGTCTACTGTGCACAGTGTTGGAACCAAGGACTTTACTAGTGTAACATTCACAAAATGTTGCTTGTACTGCACGCTATCAGTTGCTACAACCCAAGCACAAGAAGTGTTAAGACTTATTTGGTTGGATTAGGATTAAAAAACTTATCTTTTTTTGTCATTGTAACTAAAAACTCACTACTAAATATGTGAAGTTCTAGTAACAAATTGTAATACACAATAAAATTAACACACACAATTTTGCTTAAGTTTTACAACAGTTTGCCGTGATGATTAAACAGAAAATTATAAATTTCTTTTAAACATTTCAGTGATTTAAAATTATATATATATATGGGCATTGTTTTATCATCCTGCTGCCTTCTCGGCACTATATCTTGTCTGCTAGCAACCCTCACCTCAAGCACGCTTACAAGATACCTTAAGGTGGCGTAGTTTTATCTCCTCTAGGCCCTGTATTCCACTCTCTCTACAATGTACCTATAAAGGTGAGTCGGACCTTATTGAACCTTGGGACAGTCAGCCATGCCTGCTACTCCTCCTAGCAAGTGTACTTGTACCCATTATTTACATTACATATGTTCTACAAATGAAGGACGACGATAACTCACTACTTTATCTTTGTGTTAGCTTTTATAGCTCCGCCAGTGTACACGGAGGCGACGCAGCAGCTTCCTGCCCCTACAACACCTCCATTACAGCTCATCCCCGCCCCTCTTTCTCAACCACCCCCTCCACCCTACGCTGCGTCTTTCCCTTCCCCTCCCACCTTCATCCAACCCGCACCTCCAACCTTCATTGCCGCGCCTGCGCCTGGCCCCCCGATCATCAACTTTGTGACCCCGGGACCGCAAGGACAGTTCACAGCGCAACTCACCCCCCAGCCCTACCCACCATTCCAAGGATATGCTGCTGTGGTGAGTGGTCTGCCTCTAAAGATGTTACATTTACAAATATATCAGGTCACATTATTGATTTAAACAGTCGTGTTCTAGAGTTCAGGAAATACTGGATTGAATCTGTCGATGTCACACTAACATTGATGTGTAAATGACGAGGTTCGATGCCTTAGTCATTATACAATACCTTATTGGCTCAAATATGAGGCGTGTTCAAAAAGTTCCCGGACTCTTTTTTAATAATTTTTTCGGGCTTACTTACAACTTATTCAGTTTTGTCCCCTTCAAAGTTCACCCCTCCTTGATTGATCCACTGCTCCCAGCGCTGTTCCCACTTCTTTAAGCAGGATTGTGCATGGGTTGGCCTGCGATTTCTCTTTCATGTCTTAAATTGTGTCAAATCTTCATCCTGTCCCTCTGGTAAAAATTAACTATGAACAACACGTTCAATTTCAAAATAACCTCATCGCCATGATTTTCACGCTTGACCTGACCTTCAGGGTTTTTTTGGTCTTGGCGAATTGTTTCCAACCCACTGTGACGACATGATGCTTGACTCGTCTCATCCCCAGTGGTAATTTTCATACTCCCTTATGCAATCCAAAAGTTCCTGGCAAATTGCAACTCGATTGTCTCTGGTCCCGAGTCAGCAGCCGTGGGACGAACTTTGCAGCAGCGCGCTGCATTTCCAATGTTCTGGTCAGGATGCCGTGACATGGCCCCATTGAAATGAGTCAACAGCCGTGGGACGAACTTTGCAGCAGCGCGCTGCATTTCCAATGTTCTGGTCAGGATGCCGTGACATGGCCCCATTGAAATCCTACAGTCAAGCGACAGTTTGAACGCACAGCTCTCCGAACTTGGGCCTCAAGGGTCGCCCTGAACGCAGATCATCATCAAGTTGACTGCCGGCCATCTTTGAATCACTTAAACCGTTTATAAAAGTGCATACGACACAGGCACTGATCTCCATAGACCTGATTCATTATTTCACGAGTATCCTTCAAGGTTTTCCCAGGTTTGATGCAAGATGTAATGTTGACACGCTGCTTGTGAAACTGGATCATCTCGAGAATCCCAAGACATTGCATCGTGATGGAAAGCTTTCCACTATATAGCCCCACATATGTTACATCTCTAAGACATCGCATTGGCACGCTATTTAAATAGTCCAGGAACTTTGTGAGCAGCCCTCATATAGAATGACCCGACATGTCTGTAACACACTCAATTAACATTTCATCAACATTGAGGTGTAGAGATATTAAAAGCACTCTCGCTCGGTGAGCTACTTTTGACAAGGAATGTTTTGAAAACAAAGGACAATCTAGCTTTCAAAAATTATAAACTTTTTTTGCCCTTTTTTTCTCTATATTTTTATGTTTAATGCCACTCTGATGGCAGATAAGACATTGAGGGTCTGCGAGCTTGGGTTATTTCATTCGAATCAAACTCTCGAGTTCAAGTACATTCATAATTTTAAAATGTTACAAGTATACATTTGTTTATTTTAAATGTAGCCCTAAATATCACATCTTTAAAATTTGATACATAAAAATTATATTAAAACACATGTTCTTAAAATATGAATTACTCATTTTTATAAATAAACACTTTTGAAAAAAAAAGGTAAGAAACGGAAATATTGGTTTTAAAATTAGAAATAAAACTTAATAAAAAAACACTATTCAAAAACAAGAACAATATTCAAATAAAAATTATGATAAGAAAAAAATATATTTTAAATGGTTTCAACACATGTCTTTAAGTATATTAAAATGACACTAACAATTATAAAAAAATGTAATAATATCAATTATCGTCTGATGGCTTGCAATGTATTGTAAGACAGTGTATAAACACTGTACAGTGATGTAAAGTAAGTGATAGTGAATAGTTAGGTTAGGTCTAGATAGGATCAAACACTTCTCTCATTTCTTAATACACTTTTACACTTACCTTTTCTTCAAAACTTCAATACTAGCACATTGTTTTGAAATTTCAGAAGTATTACTTTTTCATTAATGTCTTTTCACATGAAAAATAAACATTTACGAAAATTCAAAACATTATGCAAAAAAAAAATAGAGAACTGTTTATATTTATATCTAGGTCCAACCTAGTTATCCTTTGAGGTTGGCTTCCTTCACTATCAATAATAATCAGTATTAGAGCTATAAAACAAACATCAAATCCTCAAATCTTGAATATCCTTGAGGATATTGTGTGAATGTTGCGTTACTGCCCCTCAGGCCCCGGCGCAACCGCCCGAGCTGTACCAGCCGCAAGGTGGTATCACCTACTACAGTCCTGAGGAACAGATCATTCCACGACCAATAGCCCAGAAGCGGCAGCGAGCAGCGATACCCATTGTACCTCCCCCAGAGAGGTCCCCACGGGGTCGAGGCAGAACTCAAGAAGAGCAGATTGACGTGGGCATGCGACATGACGGCAGTGGCGATGCCCAACTGTCTCTGGTTTCAGAACAGTTTGAGGATGCTACCACAACTCAGGACATTGAAGTGAGACACGATCAGTTCAATATGGCGGGTGATTGCGGTGTCCCTTTGCCGGCCGTATCGACCAATATAGAGCAGGACACTCTGGCTTAATGTACACTACTACTTCTGACGGGGTTTGTTAGACTATTTACATGTAATGTTATCAATAAGGGTAGGCCTATCAAATATGTTATTTATCTTATTTTCATATATATTTATATCCAAAGTTGGATATATCACCTCATAATTGGACAAATATTTGTAATTTATTTATTTTATGAAGTCATAGAAATATAATATAAAGTGTTTTCATGTTTAAATTTTAAATACTATTGATTTTTAATCGTATTTAAAATTGATGGTATACTTTTTGTATGCGGATAAGTGTTGGACATATAATTTTTTTATTCAAGTTCGTCCAAGTCCAGTTTAGGTTTTTATAAGTGAAATATTTCTTATCAACTATGTATCGATGTGATTCATACTTTTTGTTTCTGAACTTTCTATTTTAATACTAATAAAGAGCGCATGTTGGTGGTACAGTGAGTTCTAAAGCACTCAAAAGCTTTAACTTTGCTACTATTTAATTAACTTAACAGGGTTAAGTTTTTGTAAGGTTTGTTACTAGAGTTAATTATTTGGATAGTAGGTAATAGGTCGTTCCTACTTCTGGAGTAAATACCAATATGTATCCAAATATTAAGTGCTGTTGATGCTTTTTTTTTTCTTCTTCTAAATGTGATTTCAGGTGTTTTCACAACTCACATTTTCCCATCATATTTAATTCATCTTGCTTGGACACTTTATTTTATAAGTATTTGTAAATAGTAGACATAATATTAATAATCATGGTTTGTTTATTTTCATCAGGGATATTAAATTATATTAATAATAAATTGACTCTTGAAGAAAGTCTTACTCATTTTTGACAGTTTTTACCTCGGAAGGGAAAAGACGAAAATCAATTTTCCTTAAAAAGTTTGATTTTATTCACTTTTTATGAGTGTTTTATGTCATTTTGTTCCATAAACACATCTACTGCTTTCTCTTTTTATAAAATGATGTTGCACAGTTCACACATCTCTCTGATAGAGCAGTGCAATTTGTTCCTCTTTTCATTGTCAAAGAAAGGCATATTGTGGTCCCTTTCCTCTGTTTTCCTTCATACATAGTGTTCTGAAAATTGAAAAATGACACCTGGACACGGGAATCGAACCCGGGACCTTCGGCTTAGTACACCACTGCTCTTACCACTGAGCTATCCAGGATTCGTCCCGTGCCCATGGTCATTCTTCACTCATAGTTTAAGGCAGAGTCTATAATTTTCAGAATATGATTTCCTGGTGGTATTATCCCCATTAAAACGCTTTAACAATAGTTTCGGCTATTTGTTACATTCATACATAGTGTTTTGAAAGTTATCTTTTAATGTTCCATTCTCTTGGTTTTGTTAACATTTTGTCTTGCAATAAAAATAAACTTTTTTAAAATAGATATCTCAAGATTATCACAAAATTTGTTTTACTTAATTTTAAACAGAGCAAAAAACCTAAAGGCAAATAATCTGAAAACCATGGCAAATATTTAAAAACTGTTGCCCTTATTTTTCTTGTATATATCTATATAGGTTTGTATCCATTGTCCATTTTCTGTCGTTGGCATTTATGTTATTACTTTTACATGTTCCTTTCTAAGTGTCCTATCATTCATCCATTCTGTGTTTTTTGGTTTCCTACTTTAGATAGTTGCTCTGTGCATTTCACACTCCCTCCTGATGAGTTTCGATAGAATGAAACCTAGGTTGGGGATTGGGCGATTACGATTGATTTTCTTCAAAAGGCAGCCATAACCTCTTTGTCCAGTGGCAGCAATGTAAAGTGTGAACTGGTAACATTCTTATTGTGTTCGTCCCTCCTATATGTTTCTATCTACCTTTCCCATTCTTCCAGATATAATACTATTACCTCATGGAGCGAAAATAGGGTTTTTATAGGGCTGGGCAATGCCCATTGATGATCGACATTAGCTCACAGATTCTATAACTGATATCTTGTTAATGAGCCTGCACATGTGAGATACTGGCCACGCGTCTCTGTTGCTGTGAGAGGGGCGCTTGTGTGTGCTATGATAGGAGGATCACAGTCATACCATATCAAACAGACGTCTGCAAAAACTGGGGAATATTCAAGGGAAATCAAAAGAACATAATGCATTTAGAACTTATCTTTATTTCAATTCTTATGTTTATTCATTAGTTAATACTTTTTAAAAAAATATGTTTATTTAAATTCTGAAAATTTTGTTAACAAAATATTATATGTTTCAAAATAAAATTCCTACATACAACTATTATAGACTTAACTATGAGAAAAATTGAGTTGGTTTGACTAAAACTATTTTTAAAATGTGATATCACCAATGATAAAGTTAATTATATCCAAAATAACTACTGGAAAACAAATAACTTGGTATATCATTGACCTGGTGGTCTAGGGGTAAGGTGTCGGACTTCTGTGTTGGGGGTGCGGGGTTCAATCCTCGGTCCCGGCACAGATTTATCTGGTTACCAAACCCTTCACCTCTGACAAGACATCTTGTGAATGTGAGGAATGCCAGGCCTCCACCGTGGTTCGGATTCCACGTTAAACTGTAGGTCC
>CABEEJ010009843.1:0-16679 GCA_901482245.1 Timema douglasi
GGGTATTATGATAATGGATACAAATCACACTTTTTATTTATGGTGCTTGTTTAAGAAATGTCTGAATGGCTGCCATTCAGAGTGGATACAATTCAGCTCCCCCGTTCTAGATTATCTCGTTGGCGCTGCATGTCCTGCCCACTGTAAACTACGATACTTGATTATCCTAACAGTGTCTTGTGATGAGTAAAATGTATGAAACACATCATTATGAAACCTTCTCCTCTCATTCTCTACTAAATTTATGTTTTTTTTGTGTTTTTTTTACATTGCAACTTACTACTTATCTAGGATATCCATATTTAATAGCACTAATGGGGTAGGCGTGAGAAATGTACCCACATTTGTGTGTCCAGGGATATTGGGAAACAAACTATGAAAAAACGACCTTCACTATACCCATTAAAGCTTATATCTTTAATATTGTGTCTTCGCCGGCAAACCATACTTGACAAGCTTAGCGTTTAAGTGGCCACTTAAGAGTGTATTTATGTGATGATGATGATGATGATAATGATAGTAATAATAATCATCTTAAATATAATAATTAATATTAAGATAATAAAGACCATGACTATGACGACGGCCACCTTGATTCATCTGAGGAAGTTATGGTGTTTGCTTGTTGGGTGACTGCACTGCTAAAAGAAATTATGGATGTCCAGTTTTGAATAGAGTTGTCTATTTAACTCGTTCCAAGCCTGCGATGCCAAAACAGTAAGAAAACACGCATGTATCTCCATGCATGGGAATATTTATCTGTAAACTAGATTCTGACACGGCAGTACAGATATTTTTATCTTTTAGAAATAGGACTGTGGAAAGTGACATTGAGGCTGTGAGAGGGACAGTAATTTGTGGATAAATACTGATGAATGTAACATCCGCCTTTCAGTTAACCTCATAAACACAGTTTATTAATGTAAAATATAAATGGTCATACCGTTTTAGATTAAATAGGTATTAAACAAATGTGTTTTATAGTCGTCGTAGTATTTCTGCTATATTGTCTTTTAAGGTATTGTATATCATTCATGTCAAACTTGTAATATAATATTTTCAAATTATTAGTTAAAAATATATCAGCAAATTAAAACCTTTTTATTAAAAATGAAAAATTCAGATATGAAATAATATAAGAATTCCTTATTTTTTCCGGGAATTTTTACAGGAGCGATTAAGATTTTTTTTTTTTNTAAACTTGACCATTTGCGAAAGGTTTTTAATCTGATACTGTTAAATGTGACAGAGAATAACACTTCTCTAATGGGGTATTTCTATAAATTAATAAATAAATTAATAATCTTACCACAGTGTATGTTGATTCATCTTACTATTTGTGGGATGCACGTAACCTTACTTTGGCCCACATGCAGCAAGTTTGACAAGCATGTTGGGTACTATGTTAAACTTGTCAAAGTGGGCTAAGAATATTTCATGCAGATTCAGGCAGAAAATTATTCTTATTGGGTGAGTGGGATGCGGGTTGTGAGGACGCAGGCTGGCATGTATTCACGTGATATGGTAACAAATTGACAACCTCCAAGACGTCCACTATCTGGCTCCATTGATGACGGGTAGGGTCGAGTCCCGTGGGGTTGTGGGAGCAGGCCTGTAATATGATGACGGATTTCTTCGGGGCATTTCGCAGGTCCTCGAGGAGCCCCTCCATATCGATGGAACAAGTGGCAGGGTCCCAGTAACGGTACTCACGAGCATCCGTTAACCCACTGCACTCGAATATGTTGCGATGATTGTCTACAAAATTAATGTTTCTCTTAAAAGAACTAAACAGGGATGAAGAATTTTTATTTTTTTATTTTTACACATAAACAGGGAATAAGGTTGGTTAAGGTCATTCGTCCAACAACATTCTATTGTATACTTTTAATAAGTGAGTAATTATAATCTATAAATAGTGATTCAATGATTTTAAACCATTACAGTTCAAGAGTTATAAGGGGTAAAAATTTGCTATTTTATGCTTTCTACACACCATTGTCAAGATAAAGTGATTAATGAATGGGGCTGAAAAATTTAGTAGGCCTATAATTAGACATTCATATGAGGTGTACAGAGTGAAATATATTTAAGTATAAATATTATTATTATTATTATTATTATATTCATATCAATATGTTATTGACATATTTATAATATTAACATTATTAATATAAGTGATAGTAATAATATTACTAATATTTCATTCTGTATGAATCATTTTTAGAAAACATTCTAAATTCTAAATTAAGTAAGGAGAATAGTGTCTTTTTAAGTTGCAAACATATTATGATAAAAAATTTAGTGCGAAAAGCAATGATAAATGAGAATCCAAATCTTAATGTTGTTCAGTCCCTTAAACTTAAAAAGACACTATTCTCTCAAAGTTTGATTCCATTTAACAACAATCTCCATTATATGGATTGTAACTGTGTGTACTCGTATAAGTTTTCGATGCTGATATTAATTATTTTAATATGTTGTGTATGTGTTTATTTTGACTGATGGTCACCAATTGACTTACTATCTATTGTTATATGCATTGATTTATTTTAATCTATCAATTTATTTATTATCTCACCTATCTCATGCTTGTTGTATTTTTTGTTAACGGGTTTTCATTATTTAAATATAATCATTACTAACCTAAGATTAATTTTTTATTATTTTTATTATTTTTTCTAGTAATTCTTATGTTTATCCAGCCTTTCACCTTTTTATTATAATCTTAAGTGGGTTTCTAAGTCTTAACCATATTATGTATGAATGTCTAGTTATACTAAATTTTTCAGCCCCATACATTTATCACTTTATCTTGATAATGGTGTTCAAAAGGAATAAAATAGCAAGTCTTTACGCCTTATAACTCTTGAACTGTAATGATTTGAAATCATTGAATCACTATTTATAGATTATAATCATTCACTTGTTAAAAAATGTACAATAAAATGTTTACTATCGAATAACCATAAAAGAGGAACCAGTGCAGGACATGATAAGACAAGTCACTACTAAGGTGGTAGGTACAGCCATGCGAAGGAGAATGCAGAAGAAGAAGATACCAAAGAAGATGGAGGGGTGGAGGTCAAGAGAAAGACCAAGAGACAGACGGCAAAAGGTAGTGTAAAAGAGAGTGGAGGGGAGCGGAGAGTATTAGGTCATGGTGGAGGAGGAGAGGTGGTGGGGAGAAAGGATATGTTGAAGAGGCTTACGTTCGAAACATACCCAGCCAGTGGACGTTCTTGATTATGGTAACACCTAGGGCTATATATGCAAGAACTTGATTAAGAGGATGCTAAGTGGACACTAGCGTGGGATTGCTTTCGTCATCCTAGGTTAAAAGGTGGAGCTTGGGAACACACTATCGGTCAACTAAACATTCAATAACGTTCTTGAATACCGCCGATAAGCACTCGCTAAGCACATTTAAATGCCAATTTTAATAGGAAGAACTTTACTTGACGGCTGAAAAGTTACTAGATCTACTTTCATGTATTCGTATGTAGAGTTATTTTACCTGAAGTTGTTACTTTTATTAGATATTGTTAATACCTAGAAAATAACAATAATAACACAGTAGAATTTTAGTAATCTTGGCCACAAAAAATATGTTTGTATTTTCTAAAAGGCTCTTCTTACAGTATTTGTACTTTAGTCTACTACACCATAAAAATAAAATGTATTACTTACATTTCAGCTTGGTTAATATTTGCTGAATAATCTTCTTAGACACCTAAATATACCTGATTTGATTCTTGGCAGGGCCAAAAACAGAAATTTGTACTGTGAAATTTAGTTTCTTCCTTATCAATAAATTTTAAATTATAGGCATGAGGCCTGTTTGTTGTGTTGGACCTGGAATTAATAAGTATAAGTCGCTGATAGTCAGTGCACTTGCACTAAAGCATACTATTTTAAGAGTAAAAATATATATTACACATCCATTACTGTTTCCAGTCAGGTCAGTTTTTTTTATTCAAGTCATATATTTTTCACTGCCTGCTGGCTAGGCCTGTCGTAGCTTCGTATGCCTTATAATATACCTTAAGACTAGGACAAACACAACATCCAGTCCCTGGCCATTAATTTATCAATTTTGTCTGCTTACAGGAGCCCTACAGCACCAGAAACGGAATTATCCCGCATATGCTAAAAAGCAGCAGAATTATATCGAATAGGAAGGCACCAATGAGTGTCATTATAGTTCTCAACAGGCTCATAACAGTAACAAGGATTAATCAATTTTGCAATGAGAAGGTCATATGTGTGGAAATTCGAACTGGTATCGGTGGATGTTTACTAGTTAACATATTGTATTTTCAGTTCTGAGAGGAAATAGAACCGTATATAGAGCAATTAGAAAAGATAAATGAGGCATTCCCTAATATACCAGTTTTATACATGATGTATGCAAATGCCAGGTCTCCACTCTGGCATAGCAATGACATCAGAGGGGAAGATAGTAGAATAAGAAGGTATAGGGCGTATCAAAGAGGGAAACTACTGGAGGATACAATAACAACAAGGCATATTAAGGCGGTAAATCAGCCAGTAAATCCCGCAGCGTATGTAGGAAGGGCAGGAGCCAGCTCTAAAATTGATTTCACCTTGTGTAATGTGGAAGTATAAAAACTAATAGGGAATGGGCAAGTGCATGATTGTAAGACATCCAGTGATCATAATTTAATAACATTTTAACTGGGTAAAGAAGTAGACAGGGAAAATGTAGGCACGTGACTCCTCTACAACCTGAAAGGGCGGACTGGGAAAAGTTAAGAAGAGAGCTGGTACTACCACAACCTGTGTCACAGGGATACAACATAAACTCAAAAGCGAGGGAACTCACGTGGGCCTTGCAGGCAGCTATGAGGAAAGCAGTACTGGTTATGAAGGAAGTCGCGAGATGTATAGGAATTCGACCATGGAATGAGCAGCTGCTAAAGATACGCGGGTATACAAAGAGAGCAAGACTAAAATATCAAAGATGCCTATATCCAGCAGGAAGACTCCTACTATTGAATATATACCGGCAAAGGAAGGAAGAACTCGAAAATACAATAAAGATTGTTAAAAATGATAGCTGGGAAAAATTTGTTCAAGAAGAATTGAGGAAGAATGCATGGGGTGTACTCTCTCAGATTGTAGCAAGGAAATTGTACCCCCAGATGTAATTTCAACACTCAAGAAACAGAAGGTGGAATGACTACCTGCTGGGAAGAATGGGCGGCTAGGCTACTAATGGATGTGCTACTCCCTGATGATAAGTTGGAGAAGGGAGATGAGGAGAATGAAAGAGCTAGGCAGGATATTAAAATGGCATATAATAATGAAAACGTGATAGTGAAACCATTAACACAGGACGAGATTAAAAGGCTAGTAGCAGAAATGAAAAGAATCAAGGCACCTGGACTTGATGGAATCAGGGTAGAGGTTATTCAGGAAATCAGTGAACAGATAGCACCCTTTATGGCCCAGCTCATGAATGAGTGCTTGACTAAGGGTAGAATCTCAAATGTGTGGAAGCGGAGCAAAGTGGTTGTTCTGAGTAAAGTGGAGGACAAAGCCTCGCATCTCTCAAAGTATTACTGACCGATATGTTTGATAATTGTATGTGCAAAACTTCAGAAGAAAATGCTATGTACGAGACTGCAAAAACATAGAGAGGAGGTGGGAATACACCCTCAATAGTGCGGATTTAGGAAGGACAGGTCTACAGAGAATGCGATCTGTGCTGCTTTTAGCCTGGTAGAAAAATTTAGGACAACATATCTGATGGGAATATTTGTGGACATCTAAGGTGCATTTGATAACCTTTGATGGGCAGCCTTATTCAAGAGATTAAGAGAACTTAACTGTCCCGGAATATCTACAGAAGCTTTGAGGACTACTGTTGGGACAGGTAAGCAAACTTGGGATAACCAGGAATAACAATGAGCAAAAAATTAACAAATGGATGCCCACAAGGATCAGTCAGTGGTCCGATATTTTCGGGCGTTGGTATCGAGCCTAAGTTGCTGGAAATTGAAGCACTCCCTGAAGTGGTGGGGGTGGTTGCTTTTGGTGACGACTTTCTGATAGTGGGGGAGGCAAGTTCGAGGAGAAACCTGGAAGAAAAAAGTGATAAGGTACTGAGGGGCTTGGATAAATGATGTAAGGAAGTAAGACTCAGAATGGTGCCGGCGAAGACAACCTACATGCTGCTCAGGAGAGTGCTTAAGAGAGATCCTATAGCTAAGATAGCAGAACAAATAATTATAATGAGCAAAATTGTTAGATACCTAGAGGTGATTATTGACGAAAAGCATAGCTTCCTGGCTCACATGAACAACTTATTCAGGAGAGCCTTGTGGTTTATGAATGGGATAGTCAGTATAGAGCAGCGTAAGTTCCATCTGCCCTTAAAACTGATTAGACTATGCCATCAGGCGTTGCTTGTGTCCATAGTGAGATATGGAGCAGGAATGGGGGCACAACTGAGAGGGGACAGAGCTAAAAGGAAACTCAGAGCCTTCAGAGGAAAATTCTCATGAGACTTTCTGGGGCCTAAGAAACTGTACCAACAAACGCGTTGGGTGTCAGCCTAGATGTCTGTATCCTATACTTAGAGGTATGAAAGAGGGCCGCTGGATATTGGCTTGGAAAAGGGAAGTTAGACAAAGTAATAGAATTAACAACTAACGGTGTAAGTACCAAGGATGATATAAGAGAGACCCTCCTGCGGGAGTGGCAAGACGACTGGGAAGAGAGTAACACAGGTAGAAGGACATTCCAGTTATTTCCGAAAGTACAAGAAAGACTAAGAATGAAACATCTTCAACCTTCCAAGGGACTCGTCCACCATATCACAGGGCATGGCCCATATCAAGCGTCCCTCTTTAGGATGAACTTGAGTGAAACAAATCTTTGCTGTCGCCGAGGAGAGGCGACACTGGAACACGTAACCTTGGGATGTATATATACGTAAAGGGAAAGAGCGGAGCTACTAATGCCTATACAGGTCAGCAGCATATACTATATATTGAGGGATGTGAACCAGTGGAGCTACCTCGATGAGATAGCGGACAGAGCAACGAAAGCATAAAGGGACAAACATATGGACGAACTAAAAAAAGACAAAGACAGAATCAAGACTTGAGACAAAACAGACAGGAAGAAACAACTTAGGAATAAGTGACGAGTGAAGACGAGGGAGACGGAGAAGAAGAAGAAACATCATACTTAGACGTGACGTTACCAAACTGGTGAAACAAAACATCGAAAGTGTAAAAAAGGGAGAGTGGACTTGATTTTGATGGACTCTGGATATATCTAGAGCTCTAGCCTAGGAAAGGCGTCTCAGGGAAACCAGTGATGAATATCGTTGATGAACCAGGGACGCCTGGAATACCGATTAGGGGAGAAGGAAAGTAAGTGGATACAGATGAGAAGTCAGAAGTTGTTCTATACTCGAAGAGCCCTGCTCGCTTGGAAACAAGCGTGACGCTGGGCTGGAGCTATCGAGCACTCCAGAGATGTTGACTGACCACGGTAGGAAGTGACCAGGGAAGAAAGAGAAAATGAGACTCCTTACAAGGAAGATATAAACTGATTGTGTAGACGACGGCACAAGGTATAAGTTAGGTTAAGTTATATATAAGTCCAAAGCAGGTATATCAAAAGGAAAAAATGTATATAGTCAAAATAACCTCTATAAGGAAAAGGGAAAAGTATAGTTATAAGTTATCATAAATTAAATAATGGTATTGATATATAGAGCTGCTAACAGGCACAGGTCGAGGTAAATTGGTAATGATCAATAACGAGACGTGCGTGTAACCCGAACGGTTGGTAAGACGCGGTGCTAATAATAATAATAACGAGACAGGTAATTTTAGTAGTAGTAGTACCGGTATATGTTTATATTCCTGAAAGTTTATGTGTAAAATTTTTATATTACCTATATAGAAGGAATATTATAATATGAAATATGAACAGAGCAGAAAAAGTCCTGATTTATAGTAAAATAAGATGCCAGGACAAATATGTATCTAGGGAAATTAAAAAAAAAAAATGTTTAAGGGTAAACCCATTTGTTCATCAATAATATGTTTTCCGCCATACTGGGAATCGAATCCGCGACTCTTTACTTAGTAAACGGATGCGCTACCTAATGAGCTAAGGTGTAGAACAAAACAAACAAATCTAAAATATTTAAAAGGGCTTTGTACTTACTCCATGTGGGCGATGACATGTAGAAAGTGTTATAGTTAAGTACTCTGCTTATGTATTTGGCACCAATCCACAGGGCCCCTGTTCCACTCACCGACTGGATACTTGCCACCTGGTAATGCCATATAAAAAAATATCAATGATTTTTTTTGTTGGTAGAACCATAGTCAATAGAACAAAACGGTTTCAAACAATCGAGTATTTGCCATTTTAAACCAGTACCATATTTCAATATTTGAAAAGAGTGTTTGGGTTTGTCGGGTTTCTATAGATTAAGTTAATTTCCTTTATTTGCTGAAATAGGTGTTGTGTTTAAAAATGTGTAATACCTCTTATTATTGTGTTTGAATTTGTAGACTAAAGCTGTTTAAAACCTATTTAGACCCTGGACGATTTTAAATTGGGTGCTTGTGTAGACCTTCTTATAAAAATAACTCATTAAATGTTTCAGTAGTAAAAAAAAAATACTAATAATAATATCCATAAATAAGAAAGATTAAAATGGATTTCTCAAGCACCTTGTCTAATAGTTGATACTCACTCTTTCCTCAGCGATGGCCATTGATTCTCCTCCCAGGAGGAGTCGACTGGCTGCGGATCTAAAACTCTTGTCGCCCAACGCCCAGAGGTATTCGTAGTCCTGTGTCATGTCCTTGACTATCTCTTCTTCTACTTTGCGAACCACAGGCAACGGCCACGAAGTGCCATTGTCGTCTCTATAAGCTAAACAGACAAGATGGTTTTATTTAGGTGGTTTATAGTTTCGCTGATGTATTGAATTTTTCTTGGATAAAATATAGAGATTGGATTTTCCTTGGATAAAAAATTAGAGATGGGGCCAAATCCTTGAAATCAGGTGGTGATAAAGATGAGTTTGTTGAAGAAGAACTTGGCACAGAGATATACGAGAACAATGCAACAAACGTTCGTGGTGAACAGAAGCGGCGGGATATGTTTCATTTTATTTAATCTATATGTATGTTAGAATTTAAGAATTTATATTGTAAATATTTAATGAGAAATAAAATCATGGTTTCCTGTTTGTAAAAGATAAATTAAAAAACAAACACAAATTATAAAAGATATATAATTATATTCCGATACAGGCAGTAACTAGGTATGAACACACATCCTGGTTGACTGTTTGTGCATCACTAGGCCTGTGCTCATGGCGGGCACGTCTGCAGCAGCAACCATGTGCACAGCTGAACGGTGCGAGGTGTAGTGGCCTACTACCAGCACACAGGCCAGCAGCCAACCAGCATTTAATTAGTTTGTTTAGTTATTTTTGTTCATTTTTATTTAATTATTTTAGGAAAAGGAAAAATGATAATACAGGTAGTTATAATTTCCCTGTAAAAATTTACAAACAAAAAAGTCTGAGGTTTCATAAGTTTATGTTTCTTTTTCAGTGCAATTTTTATTGAGGTTTTCTACATCTATTTTCTATTTTTCTATCAGAATTTACTTCAGTTCAAATTGCTGCAGAAAGACAAGTCCCTGCATTTGAGGAGTTGACAATACTTTTGATTTTTCATTTTCGTAAGGCAACAGCTTCTTCACACTGGGTCCTATATAGGAATTTGTAGATGGCGTATTCGCCTGTTTGACAACTTGAGAAGACATAGAAGGCTTATTTGAGGACGTTTGAGATTCGCTACACTGATTATTTTTAGATGCAGAGCTGTTGTCTTCGGTTAGTTGTGATACCTCTGCTGAAAAACTTCCGGGCACTTTGGTGAAAACTGTATTTTCTGCTACCCCCAATATTGACAAAAACAGTTTTTCTCAATATTTTATTTTAATTTTTTTGTTCCCCGTCGCTTTTTTATTCGTTTTTTTTATTTTTTATTTTCATGTCTTGAAGCATTTTACTCTTTTGCGATTGGGCCACTTCAATCCCAATCGCTTGAGAACATGTGCTACATAGGCCTTCCCAAGCCTTCTTTTTTTTTTCAAGAATAATTTTTGGCATTCTAGACTTTTCCAACAACACCGGATGTCCTGCAGGTAGTTCGACAAATACATCTTTATCCGCAATTTTCTTTTCAACCTTCCTTTCATCTTCACTTGACGACATGTTAAAATGCTTATAAAGACGACAGAAATACCTACAACTGTTATGCTTACGTGCGTCTGATTGTTGGATGTGGAGGGAGTGTGGAGTGGGAATGAGGGAGCGAGAAAAGCTGCAACGTGATAGGTAGTTACAGCGACAGTATAGTTGTAACTACCCGTAGTTGTATCTCCAGTTTTCCCGGCTAACACTCTTCTCGGGTAGTTTATAACTACCTAGTCTCAGCATTTGTGTATTCACTTCGATTTGACTTAAAACTATCACTACACCGTAGATTATATTGTGTAGTCGCTACGTTTTAATCACTTCATTGATTGGGGGTGGTTTCCCTTTCTTTGAAAAAAAATTATGTGGAATTTTCTTGAATTTACCCTTCTCTTACGTCTCCATACATTAAGTAGTCTATTTAACAAATAACAAGAACATATATAAAATAATATATGTATTTTTACTTTCTCGCTATCTTACTGGTAGATAAACTATTGTGATCTCCAAAAAACTCGAACTGGAGATTTTGATGAATCTCGACTTTTCACGACCCCCCGTATCCAAAAAAGTTGTTTTTGAATTTCTGTCTGTCTGTACCTCCGACTAGAGCCTAAACTATTTTACCGATCAAGCTAAAACTTGGAATTTAGGGTCTTCATAGGATTGTTTCAAGGAGTTTTTGGAATTGGATATCTATCCCTAAAGTTAAGGGTAATTAACTGAAGGGAAAAAAGAGAAAAAGTATATGGTAGGGTGGGGCTATTTGGATCAAGGGGCTATTTGAATCAAAATAAGGATTCAAGCTACTGCGCAGTTATTCTGCACATATTATACTTATGTTTAGTTCTTATAATTTACTGAATGATCTACTGGCTGTAAATTGGTATGAAAAAAATTATAATTTTTAAACGTTTAAATAGCTGAAAAAATTGTTTTACAAGATAAATAGAAGTGAGATTGACATATTTTTCCTAGTGATGTAAATAATTGTCTTTGCGTTGTTAGGTCTCTTATAGTTGTTGATTTCGAAGTATTTTTTTTAACCTATAGCTTATTATTCTGGGCTCATCACCAAGAAGTTTGAGCGTATTCTATTGGAAAACAATAGTTATTTTATATTTAAAAATAGTTTGCTTCCGGGGCTATTTGAATCACTTTTTAAGGGGCTACATGGTGTTACATGAGGGGACTCTATTGTCTACATGGTGTTACATGAGGGAACTCTATTGTCTACATGATGTTACATGAGGGAGCTCTATTGTCTACATGTTACATGAGGGAACTCTATTGTCTACATGGCGTTACATGAGGGAACTCTATTGTCTACATGATGTTACATGAGGGAGCTATCGTCTACATGATGTTACATGGGGGAACTCTATTGTCTACATGATGTTACAATAGGAGAAGCTCTATTGTCTACATGGTGTTACATGGAGGGAACTCTATCGTCTACATGATGTTACATGAAGAACTCTATCGTTTACATGGTGTTACATGAGGGAACTCTATTGTCTACATGGTGTTACATGGGGGCACTCTATTGTCTACATGATGTTACATGGGGTGAGCTCTACTGTCTACATGGTGTTAAATGAGGAACTCTACTGTCTACATGGAGGGAACTCTATTGTCTGCATGATGTTACATGAGGGAACTCTATTGTCTACATGATGTTACATGAGGGAACTCTATTGTCTACATGATATTACATAGGAGGAGCTCTATTGTCTACATGATGTTACATGGAGGGAACTCTATCGTCTACATGAAGTTACATGGGGAACTCTATCGTTTACATGATGTTACATGAGGGAACTCTATTGTCTACATGGGGGGGCACTCTATTGTCTACATGATGTTACATGAGGGAGCTATCGTCTACATGATGTTACATGGGGGAACTCTATTGTCTACATGATGTTACATAGGAGGAGCTCTATTGTCTACATGGTGTTACATGGAGGGAACTCTATCGTCTACATGATGTTACATGGGGAACTCTATCGTTTACATGGTGTTACATGAGGGAACTCTATTGTCTACATGGCGTTACATGGGGGGGCACTCTATTGTCTACATGATGTTACATGGGGTGAGCTCTACTGTCTACATGGTGTTAAATGAGGAACTCTATTGTCTACATGGAGGGAACTCTATTGTCTGCATGATGTTACATGAGGGAACTCTATTGTCTACATGATGTTACATGAGGAACTCTATTGTCTACATGATGTTACATAGGAGGAGCTCTATTGTCTACAAGATGGTACATGGGGAACTCTATTGTCTACATGGTGTTACATGAGAGAACTCTATTGTCAACATGATGTTACATAGGAGGAGCTCTATTGTCTACAAGATGGTACATGGGGAACTCTATTGTCTACATGGAGGGAACTCTATTGTCTACATGATGTTACATGAGGGAACTCTACTGTCTACATGGTGTTACATGAGGGAGCTATACTGTTTGGAAAAAACCATCCCTCAGTTCACCCGACTGGGAATCGAACCTCAACTGGTTGATGGAAGCTCCGTGTTTAGTCCTGGAAGCTCCGTGTTTAGTCCTGGAAGCTATGTGTTTAGTCCTGGAAGCTCTGTGTTTAGTCCTGGAAGCAGTGTGTTTAGTCCTGGAAGCTATTTGTTTAGTCCTGGAAGCTATGTGTTTAGTCCTGGAAGCTATGTGTTTAGTCCTGGAAGCTCTGTGTTAAGTCCTGGAAGCTATGTGTTTAGTCCTAGAAGCTATGTGTTTAGTCCTGGAAGCTCTGTCTTTAGTCCTGTCACACATGTACTAGTTGACTACGCATAGTAAAATACTCTTATTATACTATCGAATAACCTTCTTTTCTCGCCCAACACTTTGGTGCAGTCGGTAGCGGGTCTATCTATTGATATCAGGCTCCCGCATTCGATTCCTGGCAGAGCCGAAAAATTTATCATAGGGTGAAATGTGGTTTTCCCCTGTCACAGTAATGAATTAATGGTCGGGAGCTGGGTGTTATGTCTGTTCTAGATTAAAGTTAGTTTGCAAGTTGTATGATTATAATAATCATTCGGTTCCGAAAGTGTATGTTAATTACCTCGAATAAATGAAATAAAAATAATGGTATAGTCAGTGTCTGGTATAGTCATCGCACGACGATGTTCGGATATGAGTGGTTCAAGGTTGAGCGACTAGCCCAAGGTTAAAGCGTTAAAGATGCTAGACTCCGGGTCTGGAGGACCCCCCTGGGTGGATGAACATGTTGTCATCCAAGGAGAGTGGAAAAAAAAACCATCCCCTAAGTTCACCCGACCGGGAATCGAACCTCAGCCTCCACATGTACCACCGGGAGGACACGCTCTGACTCTCTACGCGAAGGAGAAAAAGTATCCTGTTGTGATTCGGGGGAATCGAACTCAGGATTCAGGAAGAGCCGGTGATGGAAAAAACAATAACAACTGTATCAGGATGGTTATGTCAGATCGAGGTTCGGGTAGATCACCTCTAAAATGCTTCCGTCCACTATATGTATGTAAGATGCAACTGAGCTAAATGATAAAAAAATGTTGCAGTGATACATCTCGGCGAGATTAACCGGAACTTTCCGATTATATCAATACATTAAACATGGTGAACGCAATGGTGAACACGTCGTCTAAGTTGTATCAGTGAACGCATCGTCTAAGTAGTGATTCAATACTTGTCGAGACTAGGGACTGAAGCCAGGTAATCAGAGAATATACTTGTCAGGATTGAAGTCAGACCATCAGAGAATATACTTGTTAGGATTGAAGCCATAGAATATACTTGTCAGGATTGAAGCCCGACCATCGGAGAATATACTTGACAGGATTGAAGCCATAGAATATACTTGTCAGGACTGAGGATTGAGAGAATATACTTGTCAGGATTGAAGTCAGACCATCAGAGAATATACTTGTTAGGATTGAAGTCAAACCATCAGAGAATATACTTGTTAGGATTGAATTCAAACCATCAGAGAATATACTTGTCAGGATTGAAGCCAGACCATCAGAGAATATACTTGTCAGGATTGAGGCCAGACCATCGGAGAATATACTTGTCAGGATTGAAGCCATAGAATATACTTGACAGGATTGAAGCCAGACCATCAGAGAATATACTTGTCAGGATTGAAGCCAGACCATCGGAGAATATACTTGACAGGATTGAAGCCATGCCATCAGAGAGAATATACTTGACGGGATTGAAGCCATAGAATATACTTGTCAGGACTGAGGATTGAGAGAATATACTTGTCAGGATTGAAGTCAGACCATTAGAGAATATACTTGTTAGGATTGAAGTCAAACCATCAAAGAATATACTTGTTAGGATTGAAGTCAAACCATCAAAGAATATACTTGTTAGGATTGAAGTAAAACCATCAAAGAATATACTTGTCAGGATTGAAGCCAGACCATCAGAGAATATACTTGTCAGGATTGAAGACATGCCATCAGAGAGAATATACTTGACAGGATTGAAGCCAGACCATCAGAGAATATATTTGTCAAGATTGAAGCCAGACCATCAGAGAATATACTTGTCAGGATTGAAGCCAGACCATCGGAGAATATACTTGTCACGATTGAAGCCATGCCATCAGAGAGAATATACTTGACGGGATTGAAGCCAGACCATCAGAGAATATATTTGTCAGGATTGAAGCCAGACCATCAGAGAATATACTTGTTAGGATTGAAGCCAGACCATCTAAGAATATACTTGACAGGACTGGGGATTGAGAGAATATACTTGACAGGACTGAGTATTGAGAGAATATAATTGTCAGGACCGAGGATTGAGAGAATATACTTGTCAGGATTGAAGTCAGACCATCTGAGAATATACTTGACAGGACTGAAGTCAGACCATCAGAGAATATACTTGTCAGGATTGAAGCCATACCATCAGAGAATATACTTGTCAGGATTGAAGCCAGACCATCAGAGAATATACTTGTCAGGACTGAAGTCAGACCATCGGAGAATATACTTGTCAAGATTGAAGCCCGACCATCAGAGAATATACTTGTTAAGATTGAAGCCAGGTCATCAGAGAATATACTTGACAGGATTGAAGTCAGGGCCATCAGAGAATATACTTGTCAGGATTGAATTCAGGTCATAAGAGAATATCCTTGTCAGGATTGAAGCCAGGCCATCAGAGAATATACTTGTTAGGATTGAAGCCAGGCCATCAGAGAATATACTTGTCAGGACTGAGGATTGAGAGAATATACTTGTCAGGACTGAAGCCAGACCATCAGAGAATATACTGGTCAGGATTGAAGCCAGACCATCGGAGAATATACTTGTCAGGATTGAAGCCAGACCATCAGAGAATATACTTGTCAGGATTGAAGCCAGACCATCGGAGAATATACTTGTCAGGATTGAAGCCATAGAATATACTTGTCAGGATTGAAGCCAGACCATCAGAGAATATACTTGTCAGGATTGAAGCCAGACCATCAGAGAATATACTTGTCAGGATTGAAGCCAGACCATCAGAGAATATACTTGTCAGGATTGAAGCCAGACCATCGGAGAATATACTTGTCAGGATTGAAGCCAGACCATCAGAGAATATACTTGTCAGGATTGAAGCCAGGCCATCAGAGAATATACTTGTTAAGATTGAAGCCAGGCCATCAGAGAATATACTTTTCAGGACTGAGGATTGAGAGAATATACTTGTCAGGACTGAAGCCTGACCATCAGAGAATATACTTGTCAGGATTGAAGGCTGACCATTAGATAATATACTTGTTAGGATTGAAGCCAGGTCATCAGAGAATATACGGTGAACGCATCGGTGAACACATCGTCTAAGTTGTCGGTGAATATACAGTCTAAGCTGTCGGTGAACACATTGTCTAAGTTGTAATTCTTGGTGGACGTACGGTCTAGGTCGTGATTCTCCAAACATGCGGAAGATATTTAACCGGGGATTGAAGCCAGACCATCAGGGTTTGAATAATACTTGTCAGGACTGGGGGATTGAAAGTCAGACCATCAGGGTTTGAGAGAGAGAGGGAGAACCAAGGGAGAGAGAGAGAGAGAGAACCGGGCCCTCCGGGCGAGAGGGAGGGAGAACCAGGGAGAGTGGGAGAACCAGGGAGGGAGAGAGAACCCTGCCCGCCTGGAGAGAGAACCCCCACACCTGTATGGTACGCCTCCGGTATAGCGGATGAAAGAGAGAGAGGGAGAACGGGCCCGTCGGGAGAGAGAGAGAGGGAGAGAGAGAACCCAGACTTCCACTCGCACGCGGGCATTATGCCCACCACCCCCCTCAGGAGCCCTCCACGCTGTACTACCCTCCGCTGATGCGGGCTCCTATCAATATCACCTTCTCTTCTCCCCCTTCACCACTGTCCTAGAATCGACACTGTCT
>CABEEJ010009844.1:0-16676 GCA_901482245.1 Timema douglasi
CCTAAAAATCATTTTCATGGGAAAATGAAAATAGCCAGTTTATTTATAATCTTAATCAATGCCTGGATACGAATTTTAATCAAAATCGTTGGAGCAGATTTTGAGAACCTATTTTTTTCTCTTTTCACCCCTTATAAAACTACTCTTAATTTTACGTTTTAATAGACACACAGACAAACGGCACTGCAAAGACTATTTTTTAGGGTTCGGGGGGTCATGAGACGTTGACACCCATCAACATTTCAGGCTAGATTTTTTTTACGGTCGCAATACTTAAACTTTAGTCCAAAAAGTTAAAATATATATATATATAATAGCGTATAAATTGAAAGTTATTGATTTTATAAAAATACGTTTCGAATAAAATATTTGTATTATAAATATATATACATATTTGTAATACTAAGTAATTTCATATCTCAAATAGTTTCGGAGATATTATAAAAAATGTTAATTTACGCATCAGACCGGAGCGCTTAAAGCCATTTTGCCGAAATATTGAGAGTAGCCATTTTGTTTGGAATATTTATTATTGTTTATAATTGAAATTCAATCAAAATCGTTAGAGCCAATTTTGAAAAAATCGACTTTTTCTCTTTTTGCCCTTTTGTAAACTACCCTTGATTTTAGGGGTATATATCCAATTCCAAAAACTCCTCGGGGCAACTCTATGAAAACCCTAGATATCAAGTTTTAGCTCAATCGGTAAAATAGTTTAGGCTCTAGTTGGAGGGACAGAGAGACAGACAGACGGAAATTCAAAAAGCACTTTTCCGGATTCAGGGAGTCATGAAACGTCAATATCCATCAAAATCTCGAGTTCGAATTTTTTTTACGATCACCATACTTTCTCTACCTGTAAGACAGAGAGAAAGTAAAAAGGGCTCATTATATTAAATGTTATCTATTATATCAAGTGGAAATAAGGGGTGCTACAGTTCCACAGTGCTTATACACGAGCCGCCACTGTTTACGGTCGACCTTAATGCACACGCACTTGCACACACAAAGTGTATAAGACTTTTTACCTATTTTACAAATACATGTTGAAAGACATAATGGCATAATATAGTTAGTAATAATATAAACAATATTCCATCAAATGATTTTTACTTTTTCTCGACACCTCTGAGAGAAAGTATTGTTATTGTCAAAAAAAATAATCAAAATCAGATTTTGATTAATGTTTACGTTTCACGACCCTCTGTAACCAAAAAAGTTGTTTTCACAGTGCATTCTCTTTGTTCCTTGGGCTAGAGACAAAATGATATTCCCGATTGGGCTAAGACTTGGTATCTGGGACTTTCATAAGGTCCCCCGAAGTTATTTTTGTAATTGTATATCTAGCCCTAAATTTAAGGGTAGTTTACTGGAGGGCAAAAAGAGAACCAATCGATTGTCTTAAAGTTCACTACAGCGATTTTGATTAGATCTTATATATGGACACTGTTTATCATTATAAACAAGATGGCTATTTTAATTTTTTCATGAAGATTACTTCGAGGTAACATAAGGTTATTTTTCCAATTTTCATCATTTCTACGCGTAGTAATGTATCATTGTAAAGTTGTAGTAATATTAAAGATAAAAATCTTTTATCTGAAATATATTTTCATAAAACCAATAACTTCTTAGCTATAAGCATATATATATATATATATATATATTTAATTCAAGTATTTGAAAATTAATTTGAATATTATGGTCCTTGGTTGACAAAGATGTTTCTCTTTTCCCAATTTTTCTGTAACAGTGTTCCTTGTTCTTAATGTCATAGAATATGTAATTAACAGTGTATATTATTTCATTTATGATCTTTGATGTAATGTTTCCACAACACTGTCTAGACCTATTATTTCGTTTCACAAATCTTACGAATTTTTAGAAATAGGAAGTCTGTGCGGTGAACCATGTCAATTATTTCTTATCACCACGACTTATTACCTGTTAAAGTTATACGGCTATATAATAATTATCACTCTATTAGGGTAGGGTGAGAACGTAAGCGTTTTAGAGATAATCTACCCGCACTTGTGTGGAAGGAGAATGGACAACCGTCTAGGAAAAATCATCCTCAATAAATTTGACCGGGATTCAAACCTGGAAATCCCCGTCTTCATAAGGCTGGTCTAAAACGAGAGTGACGCCTTAGACACCAAATGCTGATTTAAATACAGTATATTGCCTTTCACCCCTCTTGTAGTTTCTTAATACCCCATCCCCTCAAATTCTACATTTTTTTTTTTACTAGAGAAAATTTGAAAATGCATTATTTAAACAACACCTAATCAAGTTCGTTAGGTGGGTGAAAAATCAAAGTATTAAATGACTTTCACTCTACGGGGAAATTATCTTCAACCATATTCAAGCAAAGTAGCCCCATTAATAGTCTAAACCAGCGGTTATCAAACTTTGGTACGTGGGTACCTTTCAGCGGGTAAGAGAGCAGCTGTCAAGGGAAGATTGGTAAATAACAAAGGACTAATGGAAAAATCATAATTGTTGGCAGTTACCATTATCTGGTTATTTCCAGCCCCTATTTTCCCCTATTTCCTCGGTTGGAGACAGATCTCGGAGAATTTTCAACCCTCTAATTGACACCTTCTACATTAGCAGTTTATGATGCCTTTCTCAACAACATATCTCTGTTAGAGTGTTTTTTCATCCATGGTATACCTAAAAAAATAAGTAGGCCCTTAAAGTAATAGGCTAAATTTGGAGTCGGACCTACGCCCGAATGTTTCAACTGGACAACTAGACATCAAAAAGTTGTGCCAAGCCATCCAGCCACACCCCTCTCACTGAAAAACTTTGAGATTCATATTATATCATTATATATTATATTATATATTTTTATTTGAATATATTGTGTTTAGGATTTTTTTTCTTTATTTTTGAATGAATTGGTGAAGACAATGTACACAACTTTTCTACAGACTTTTTACAGTAAAATTATGTTTTTTAACTGATCATAACAACTATTCTCAATAAGAGATCATGTTAGGGCGATAAAAGTAGCTTTGTCAAATTTGAAATATTTTGATTACAGATATTTCTCCCCACTAAATTAAAGAGATCTATAATTTACCATGTGGACATATTTTTTTAAACCTGTCATTTGGATTTTCATTTTTATCTTGGGGGGTACATTAAAATTTAGTCATGGCCAAGAGGTACAATATTAAAAAAATGTTTTAGTACCGCTGGTGTAAACTAAATAATTCATGCAATATGATATTTGTTTAATATATAAAATCAAAATTTTAATGGTTTTTCTTATTCAAGGGAACAAGATTAAAAAGTCATTTTTTTCCTCTTTGACTTAGGAAGCGTTTCAAACTACATTATCCCGCCTTTTGTAATATTCTGTTAGTTTTTCAAGTTTGGCAGAAAGCTTATTCTGTGACATGTTATGCTTTGCAATCATATTTTGAAGAATATATTTTTCAAACTGTAAATTTAAACTTCTGTTTTTTTTTCATTCCTTAAACTGATAAGCCAAGTGATCGCAAAATTAAATAATTCAAGAAAAACCCTAATGTAACACAACAAAAAAGTATGTTAACGTGTTTTAAAATAATTGTTCAATCATCTTAATTGCATTTATTAATTTTATAGTTATGAGACAATTAGGCAGTGAGATAATAAGGATTGATTTTATCAGGTTTAACTAAATTATTAATATTAACATATTAAATTATTCCTTCTTATTACTTTCAAAAAAATATTATAATTATTATGTATGTGCTAACTAATTTAAAAAGAGACCAAGTTTACACTTACTATTTATTTTTGTTTAATTTTAAGGCTATTATTTCCTTTCATTAATTATGGAACTTTATTTTCACTACCTTGTTTGGAATTTTATTTTCATTATCTTATTTGTTGATGTCTACCAAAGTTCGAATGAATAGCTATTAAGATAATGAGCAATATAACGCCCGCTAGGCAGTCTCTTAGTATTCCATGTACGAATATATATAAAGGTTTTAATAAGCCAAAAAGTTTTTCTGCTGTTATTATTTATTAGTACAGTCCAATATTCATAAGAAGAGTATTTTGGAACATACAAACCCTATTTGCTGCCAAAATATATTACGTTTATAAGTTTTATTTTATAGGTATTGGTAATT
This sequence comes from Timema douglasi, assembly GCA_901482245.1. Classification (NCBI taxonomy): domain Eukaryota; kingdom Metazoa; phylum Arthropoda; class Insecta; order Phasmatodea; family Timematidae; genus Timema; species Timema douglasi. The sequence continues at coordinate 4,134 of CABEEJ010009844.1, forward strand.
TGTATCATTTTTGGGCACAAAAACTTGGGTATCTAAAGGGAAATAACTTACAATCACGCAATTTTCTAAAACTATTTTTAAACCCATTATCAAGGCTTTTACAGTTGCATACACCTAAAGTATAGGACACAATAATTTTACAAGCCCATAAAATAAGATTTATAATCCAGTTTTTCTTCTATTGTTAAACTTATTGTTAGACTATTACCTATTACCTACATTTTGGCAGACTGTATCTGCGGTACTTTTATGTCAGCATGTATCGTGCTGCTCTCTGCTGGGAATCCAAGGCACTATTTGTAAACGACCAACACTGTCAACAGAGTCCCGTAGATGAAAGCTAGGTGGCTCGTGCATATTACATTCTAAACAAGGTTCATATATGAGTAAATAGTGATGTGGTGACGGCAAGTACAAACAAATTAAAATCATAATCCAACTTTATTTTCTCTCCGGCGTTACTAAGATGCTTACCATTTACTGCCTAATCAATTTAGCTAGGAACACTTTTTACAAATAAACGTACTATCTATACAATTTAAATACACAAAAATAAACAGTTAAACAAATCCAAAATAGATTATTTTTAATATATTATATAAATAAGATATTGTAGACAGTAATGCCATTTCTTATCTCTAGTTTATAAAATAACTTGTAGTGTTATGTACCCCTGAAGTCAAAATTGTGAGTCTTAAATTTATGTCTGTCCTCATGTATGCCTGTATTTAGGGTTACAGCTAAAACAGTATAAGGTTTTATATTATCACGAGAAGTAAAAATTAGAATTTTAATGATGGCGTTAAAGCTAATAGTAGCTACGATCGGGTGAATAGGAGTATTTTATGGAATGTTCTGAAAGAGTATGGTGTGGAAATAGTGGTTGGTCGGTGAACGCAATTATGGCAGGGTATTTTGGAAGTAAAACGTGCGTTATGATGGATGGAAATTTAGTGAATGGGTTGACATTGAACCGGGCTTAAGACAACGTTGTGCTATGTCTTCATGGATGTTTAATGTTTTCATGGCTAAGTGTAAGAGCGATTCTTGTGAGGATGCGCTTGGTGTACAAATAATCAACGTGAAAGTGAGAGTGCTGTCATATGCAGATAATGCCGTATTAATGGGGGAAAATAAAAATGACTTGCACAATGCATTCATTCCTTTGAATAAGATGACTGACAGAATGGATTTTTGTATAAATGTCTCCAAAACTAATATGAAAGTTTTTGATCAGGTTGGATCAGAAAATGATTGTCAGCATAGAATATATGAAACACTTTTAAAAAAGGGAATGATTTTGTGTATCTCGGCATTTTTAAATATTTTTAAATGGAAGGCTTGATGGTGAAATTGACAAACGAGTGAAGGGATATCTAAGAGTAGTCGGATTTATGTGGACTATTACAAAGAATGAAAAAGATTTGAAAAAGGGTAAAGATGGCAGTATATAAAAGTGTGTTAACGCCAACATTGTTTTATGGATGTGAAGCATGAGATTTTCAGAAGAAACACAAGAGCAAGATTAATGTGGCCAGAACGCGATATCTAAGAAATGTATTTGGAAAATCTCGTATGGACAGAGTCAGTAATTAATGAGTGTTGAAGGAGCGTGGTTTGAAAGAGAATCCAATAGGTCAATGTGAAATAAGCGTCCTACGTTGGTTTGGGTATGTTGAGAAGATGAGTTTAGCTCAAGTGACGAAGCAAATACATGAAGGTAGAGTTTGTGGGGATCAAAAGGAAGGGGTAGACCATGTAAGACGAGGTTAAAAGTTGTAAACGATTGTGTGAAAAGAGAAATTTTAGGAGTTTTATGAATAAGAGAGCAGGTATAATTCTGTGAATAGAGATTCTTAAAGCGAAGAGTGTATGCAAGGATAGGTAAGTGTGAGGAAAAAGATAGTGAGGATGGATAAGTACGGAGTTTTTTTAATCTATATGCACAGTTTCTAGCCTATCCCTTAAGGGAAAAACGTGACTAGGTATGTATGTATGTATGTATTTATGTATGTGTGTATGTGTGTGTATGTGTGTGTATGTATGTATATGTATATGTATGTATGTATGTATATGTATTTATGTACGTATGTATGTATGTATGTATGTACGTACGTATGTATGTATGTACGTACGTATGTATGTGTAGGCCTATGTGTGGAAACCTATGCTATTGTATGATGGCTTTCTTTAGAATTGAAAATATAGATACTTTTAGGAGAATACCATGTTAGCCGGTGTCGTCTCACTCTGAACCTGTAACATACGAGCATCTTGCTGGCTGGTAGTATTAGGTTGATTTTATGATGAGGTTCAAGTAACAGCCTTACCTCTTAGGGACCGTACTTAATTTACGTAAGGTTTTTTTGGGGGGCAAGGGGTGGAAGAATCCGTATTTTTACACGCTTTCTTCAAAGGTGAGGGGAAGTGGAGAGAGGATCAGTATCAATCTTACGTAAGGTTTTTTGTAGGAATGTTTATGGTGAGCCAAAATCTAAGAAATTTTCTTTGTCAGAAAATAATTAAATGAAATATAATTTTTCACTTATATTTTCCTTTATTACTGCAATAAAAATATTACAAAAATTCATATCTCCCGCTTTATTACCAATCCAATTACCAAAAGCACTTACCAATTAAAACAATATAATTTACAGAATCGTAGGAAATTACGAAATATAGTGGTTAAAATAGGGGTGGTGACGGAAAATAATACGATCTCTTACGTGTTGGAAGGAGGAGGGGGGATTAAAGACAAAAAAAACTTACGTTTTTAAAGGACGGCCCCTAAGAAGTAAGATTCTAATATGAATATGTTTACCTGACGTTACTTTACTTAATCTCGTAATTATTAGCACACAGACTGCTTTGAAAGAAAAAATAAGTAAATTTTAACAAATGCTATTATTATCTAGTGGAACATCGGCAGGACTGCTACAAACGAAGCATCGTGGCTGGTCACATAGGCTACAGAGAAGTAATACAAGTGACCGCTAGAATGCACACACATCCACTGAAAGAAAAGGATAATCTTTGAAAACGATGTGGTCCAATAATTAGATGACAAATTTAAAATATGAAATAAACATGGTTTCTTGTAAAGTGTGTGTTTTAAAAACATAATAAGTGAACTACAAGTTGTTGATTAACACATTAACCATTTATTTTAACTCTTTTTTTAATACTTGATATCGATTGAATTAACTTTTGTATTTAAATATAAATAATATATAATGACATGTATAACAAACAATCACAATGTTTTAACTATAACTATCTGTAATGGTTTATTAGCTGCTGATCAATAGTCAACCTTACACGTTCTTAATCTCTAGTGATAACAAAGCTGGCTACTCAAAACAATAAAGTCTAATATCAATATCACTGCCTCTTCCTTGTGCCGTTCACAGAAATCTTAACTAAAAATAAATGTTAAGTTCATGATGTATATCCTTTTGTATGATTAAAGTATTCCAAATTATATACTGTATTGTATGAGCCCTAACTTAACTGTAATTATACAAAAGCATTGATGTGTTGTCACTATGGTAGGTGTGTTTGAAAACCATAATTAATAGAATATTAAAATTACTTTTGTAGAGTATCATTTAAAATTTTGAAAATTTGATGATTAATGTAATTTTATCATTCAATTTGGAAAAACTAGGGATCTCCATAGTAACAATGGATGGGCATTTGTATTTTAAATTTTCGAGCTGTCCTCTGTATATCAATTTCCTAGAAGGAAATACCCCTTAGGATATTTTTCTCTTTCTTTTACACATAATAGGTCGTTGGTACATTAGAACATACCATACTTTTCTATTTTTGTGGATTTTTAATATGTATATCAGGGTATAGTTACTAAAATGTATAAATATCATAAATTTGTTGTATATGGTTTATCTCTTATTTTAGGACGGATTTATACTAATAACAAATTAGTTAGCAACAAATATTTTTTATAAGGATAGCAAGGAATGCTTTCGAATTCGTAAGTACGATAATATCGATCAGAAAGGAAGAGCACTGTAGCCTTACTACTCCCCAAAAGTAAGAAATCGAATATTTTGACAAGTTAAACATTTAAAGCTGTATGGTTGACTATTTATCACTACTAACGCTAATGAATATGAATAATTTTCAATTGAATAGTTTTTAAATTATTGAATAGGTCGATAGTCTAAGACTCTCGAGCTATTCGATGGTTTTCATTCGATAATGTCCATCACTGGTCCTACGTATAAATCAGAGGCGTCGGAACGTTTGGGCCATGGGGGGGAGGGGAGGGGGGGGGCAAAACCATATTCACTATACACACTAAAACAGGCACGTATCCAACGGGTGAAGGGTCTCGTGGTGCTGAAGCCCCCCACCCCCTCTTTAAATGACGAAATCTAAACAAAAATTAAAAATATGAAGAATTCTAAAATTATCTTGTATTAAAATTGAGAGTTAAGCTCTGCGTAAGCTACATTTTTAGTTTCAAGAGTGAAAACTTATTCCACTTGACTTTTAATAGAAAATGTATTAATTTTTATAAAAATGTATGTAAATTTGGTATATTTTCTTTTAAAATTCATAATAAATAATAAATTATTTATTAGTAAATGTAAGAATGGGTCTACTTCAATATATTTATGTACGAAATTTTGATATATTTTCTCTCCGAGCAGGCTAGATTCGTCCGCCCCCTCCCACTGCAGTTTAATATTGAGATGACCGTCATCATCGGACAATATTTGAAGAATGAGCCCCCACGTCCCCTCCCCCACGAAAGTAAATTTTAAATACGGGCCTGCACCTAAATCAAAATGATATATTTGTTGGGTCACATCCTGTTTACCATGAACAAATTACGCAACAAAATATAATATTGGATATACTGTAACTTTGATGATATATTGGCTTCCTTATATTAATTTATGACATGAGCTAGCAAAACTACTTTGCCAGCAGCATAACACGTTCAATATTTGTAAAAATCATTATTTACTTTTCAGAAAGATTATAAAAATAGCTAGAAAAGGAAGATAGAAAATTAGAAAACAAGAATAATTTAGCCCCTTCTGTCACCCCAGACTTTGACGAGGGGGGCCCAATATCCCAATCCCCCCCCCTTCCCCGTTCCGAAGCCTATGATATGAAAATAAGCCGTCGACATTTCTTGCACCGTTAAACAGATCATAGTCGGATGCTCTCATTAGCCCCTAATACACCTGGGTGTAGAGATAATCAAAGGTGTTTAAACCAATCATCTTCTTTAGCACTACGACGAGCCTAGCAAGCTATCAGTGGAAAATATATGGCTTGAATAAAATAGAACTGACCCAGCCCACAGGCTGGAAACACTAATGGATGTAAAAAAGAATGCTTAATACTTAAGGTGTTTGTTTCAGCAGTTTAATTATTCTACAAAAAGGAGGTGGATATGCCATTTGAAGGTTACTCCTTCCCTTCAATCAGTGATACCATTTTGTACATTGATTTTGTTTAAATTATTAAATAGAGTAGGTAGTTATATATAATTGATATTTAATGATCAGATTCATATAAAATAAATATTGTATATGAAATTATCAATCGAATATAAAACGAAGAATTTTATTATTCCCGGCCGTTTCATATTTCTGCGCAGTAATGATGTATACATTAATTCGTCAAAAATAAAATTATAAAATTTAAAACTGGGACTAAAAAAAGTTTTGCATAAGTATAGTGCAATTCGTGCTTGGGTTTGCTAGTGTATATTATTTTGATTCACATATTTTACGAGTTTTGAGTAAATATCTCCATTCTCAAACAATAGAGCGAGAAAGTCCGTGCGGCTTTACGTATAATTTATTATTATTATTATTATTATTATTATCTAGATATTAGGAATGGCACCCAATAAATACATAATTTTATTCATATCGACGTTACCTTTTGTTGTGTAAAATATTTGCTAGACCAAACTTGTATTTCTTTTTGGTGATTTTTCAAAAACTTGAAATATTTAAAAAATAACCTTAGCAATTTGGTTCCATATGGGTATCGTAGGAGTGTTCTTATATGAAAAATAACACCAAGTACTGGGTTTTGGATAAAAATTCACTAAAAAGCCATTAAATGATGAGAGAATTTTGAATATTTGAATTATTTTAATAATGGCTATGAGGATATTTCTTAAAATGTTTATCTGGTGAATGTTTGATATGAATATGACAAACAAATCAAGCTGTATACTTGTTTTTTGGGGGAAAATTTGGTAATGGGTAGTGAACTGATGTTTTTGTAAAAATTTGAATATTTAGAAAAAATGCTTTAACGGTTTGGTTCACAATGTGTATCTGTTAAATTTTTTGTATTATAAATAATTATATAGATTTTTTTCCCTAAAAATTTTTTTTAATAATGATTAGCTAATGATAGATTCGTTTAGAATTTGAATTTTTTAAATAGCTTTAACTATTTGGTTCAAAATTGGTACCTCTATTTAGCTAGAATAAATTAATTTAAGATTGGTTTACTTAAGATAAATTATGAAAAATCTCAATTTTTTCGAAATTGACCTTTAAGATTGAAACCATATGGCAATCTGAGAGTAGTTTTACCATGATCGATAAGAATACGTTTTTATTTTCACAAACAACCAATAATTTCAGGATAGAGTAAACATTTTTTTTTTAATTTGTATTTTGCTAAAAAAATATTCAAAAAAATTTTGTTTTAAATGTATATTATGTTATGAAGGGTATTTTATTGTGATTACCATGATGATATGTTTATTTTTAAGAGGAAAATATACTTAAGAGCAATATACTCCAAACTTGTTGATTAATATCTTCGAGACTATAATACACAATATGAGAAAGTTTGTGCAATTTTTGTCATACCATTTGTTTATTTTGGTTCTAAAACAATTTTTTCGAGAGTTTTTCGGGGCTTGTGTGACTGTGTAAAAGTATCTTTGTATATTAATTATTATGTGTTGAATTGATAAAAACTTGTAAACAAACAAATTGCACACAATTATATCTGGATTAAAGTAAAATCATTAATTTTTGGAGGCCCTTAAATATAATTTCATTCAATTCAATGATCAGTTAATTTATGTACTTCAAAATCTCAACATTGTGTACACAAACTAAATGTTAGGATGACCAAATTTGCCGATGAGGTGGATGTCAGTCACACTCTCAACTGGGTGTACTGAGGGTGCTGTATTATAAATGGTTTCCTACTTTCTCACCTCACCAATGCGGGCACATATCTTTTAAAATGCACATTCTTCATCACCAGTCCATAGGCATTGTTAAAATACGTCTTATAATCCAGACGGGTAGTAAGAATTGATGGTAAATATTAAATTACAGAGTTTGATTCAATACTATATTAAATCCTGCACATATTTCTTATTTCAGTTAAATAAAGTATAATTATCTTAGCTAGCGGTTCAGTTTGGGGTTGGGGAAGAGGAAAGAAGATTATTGTTCAAACGTTGAGTTGAGCAAATAGTGTTTCTATTATACTTGCTCCTAGAAGACCGACGAAAGCCATGAGTTACAATTTTAACTAGATAAATACTGTCACATTCTTTAAAATTCACCCTTATTTCTTTAAATATGTGAGAAACGGGAAGTGAGATATAAAATACAAAATATCGGAGAGTTAAAGGTCCTCTTGAAGACTATTACAAATCTCTGCAAACGGACCTTAAAAGATCCCTTCAAAATATAAGTCTTGAAGAGGGGACCCCAACACTTGGTCATCAAGACAAGAGTATCATGATGGGGAATGTTGTAAAACACAGGAAAGGGAGTGAAAGAATTATTGTTGGCATTGCAAGGAGCAGGGATTGTTCGGATATGCCACTTCAAAGTAAACAAAATTCTAAATTCATTTTGATTTGAAATTGAACATGTACTGTACATGCTTCGAGCAACCTTTATTACTAAGATTATAGAAACCTACCTACTCCCGTATAGCTCAGTAGTTAGAGCAATGGCGTATCAAGGCATAAGTCACATGTTTGATTCCCGTGTTCAGGTGTAATTTTTTTAATATAAATAATACTGTATTTATATGCAGATATAACCATAATTAAAAAATATAATTGCTTATATATTTAATTCATCAGTATGTTTATTACGATTAAACCTGAAATTTCTGTATGAATAGATAATGGTAGCATAAGATTTCAGAATTAGCTTAGTCCTAAAATGGGCACGGTGTTCACTTAACGAATCGTCAATTAACCAGTGTGGGAGGGCAAGACTAAATTTCGTACACTGTAGATCCTACCACTAATCAACGATGGAACCTTTAACCTCATGAGTAGACGTGCTACCGACAGAATTAAGGTGTTAGTTTATGCAAAATTAAAGTATTGTAGGTGCTATGGGGGAGTAAAACATGGTCTTAGATATCTTCCTTAAATCTTAAAACTATATGAATGGATACTTGTATTTGGTTTTCTTATAGGCTTCATTTAAATAATTTATAAGTAAATTATATTCTCGTTTATGTCCCCCCCCCCCCCCCCCTTGGGTGGGGTTTTTTATTTTTTTTTTTTCATATCANNNCTGTCAAGATGTGTTGTAGTCGAGGATGTGGGTAGTGACTATATATATCATTGTATGGGTTCGTAATTGACATTCGCTTGGGTTTTTATGGTTTTTATTATACTACTATTCTCTAATCCAAAATGGGATGTTGATAAAAATTACTAAATAATATGAAAGAATTTAAAAGACTATTTAGAAGTTTGTGGCGGAACGAAGTATAGCAAGGAATGATTAACCAATGGCCCGACTGACCTCTAGGTGGCCCAACGTGGACATGAACCCCTTACCTTGGGCACGATAATAGCCCTCAGCACTCGTACTCAGCGTTATGGCGTCCTAACCCACATAGCTCACAAAATAGGCAGCGTGACCCTCTTTGGTTCGGTGGTTAATTCTCAGAACAATTAGCTTGGAAACATTACTATTTATTTGGCTTTTTGGCCTGATTTACTTTAAAGAATGCTGGCACACTGTTCATGTTGTTAGCGCATACTTAATGTCGGGATCACAATCAACGTAACGTTCACTTAAAGTTAACTTAAAGTTATCTTAACGTATGTGGTATCACGATTCACGTAACTTAACGTAACAAATCGAGCCAAATATCTTAATTCTCGAGTATGATCTGTGATTTGTACTAGTTGTAAAGTTATTATCTGGAATGCTCATAGTTTTCAATCGATGTAATAAATATATATTACAAAACTTTTTTGATAAATTTATCTTTACTTTTTAGTTTAATTATTTTGTTTCAATGTCTGATCACTATAACTTACGCTAAAGAGTAAATATTGGTCGTAATACAAACAAATGAATTAGTAAATATTCCTGTTGACGTCACTCGCATAATGATTGGCTGGATAAATCACGTGAAACCCTTCAAGTAACGTTCACTTTAAGTATAATAATAATAATAATAATATTTAGCACCACGTTTTATTATCCGTTCGGGTTTTACGCTTTAAGTACTAATTACTCTAATGGATTAGGAATTGGGAAGGTTGAATTAGAGGAAGTGAACCCGCATTTGCGTGGAGGGAGAGTGGAAAACCATTTAGTAAAAACCACCCCCAGGTCACCCAACCGAGATTCGAACCTCGATCTCCCCGTCCTCAGCAGTCGAGCTCATGACGACTCGCGCGTTAGCCAACTACACCACCTAGGCGGATCACTTTAAGTAAAAGACCTACCAGGACATATCTTACGTTAAGTTAACTGCATCGGGATAGCTTCCATTTAAACACACGAGGAGATACTTTACGTTAAATTACGTTTGGTTAACTTTAAGTTAACGTTAAGTTAATCGTGATCCCGGCATTATAATATTTACCGGCAAGTCACACCTTGTAATATTCGCTTTGTCAATTAAAATCCACAATACAACAAATATTAAAACAAACATTCCTCAATTTAGGCCGTGTTTATTACATTTAGTTTAAAAAATTGTTTTTTTTATTCACTGATAAGATGGACAGTTATATACAGATAGCCCATGTCCATCAATGGTCAAATATATGTGTATATATGTACCGTTGAGTGTATATATACTAACATTCAACGTATGTACCTTCTGGCCCAGTGAGTAAGGCAACGGGAAACTACCCCACTCCTAATTTCCCCTCATAAGCCTCTTCAGTGTCACCTAGGCTTTAGAGCTGACGGTGTAACTGTTGAGGATCCAACCAACCTTCAGGTTGATTACCATACATGCATGTAAATGGATAATTAAATAATAATAAATGCATTATATATCTACACATCTTAAAATCAGGTACTTATTGTACTTATTTTTACCCCTATCAACTACTTTGAGTAACAGTAATTGTGATTTTAAATAACATGCTTTGTGGAATTCACTGGAGTTAGAAAAAAAAACATTGTTAAAAGTTCTAATCATCACAACATAGAAGTGAACTTACATAAGACAGTTTTTCTATAATTTTTACGTAAAAATACTTGTCAAATCAAAGGTTTTTTTTTATCAAACCGCTTTATTTAGTAATTTGATACAATTTCTCATATAATACGTTTGGTTGGTTAAAATTGTCATGTCGTCATGTTATAATTCATTATATTTTACATACATTAAGACTTTTTTTTTATTTACTAGAGTACCTAATAGTCTTGATACATCAGTGTGATGAAATTATTGAGGACGGTTGATGAAATCTTTTTATAAATAAATATAAAATATACATAGGACATTGTTGAGAACCTGTTGTTTATGATGAGAGGGTAAGGTGAGCAATTACATAATTTAAAGATTACAGGTTAAATCAAAAATATAATATCTAATATAAATTTAGTATTTGAATAGCCTATATTTTTGTCTGTTACACGTACATTAAAATGTCGGCTCTGGAGCTATATATTGTTATAGTAGGATTCTGTTATAAAGAGCCCAATATCTTAGCTCAGTTTGTAGCGTGTGTCTATATTGAATGAAAGTATCTGGATTCGATTCCTGGTATGGTTGAAAATTTTTATAATTGATTAAATGTGAGTTTTCCCGTTCAAAGTAATGAAATAACGGCCGGGGGCTGAATGTTGTATATGTTCTAGATTCAATTAAGTTATTAAGTGTTGTTCTGAAACAACCAGTCGATCCAAAGAGTGCACGTTAAATAACTCAAATAAATTAAAAATGTTAAAAAGCACATGTCCTCTTTTAGGGTCAATAAAAAATAGCAAATACACATATAATATTAGTGTTTTATTGTTAGTAAAGGCTTATTTACAATATCTATCAAAAGTGACGTCTACATATCGCATGACTTGACGTATTATTACGTGAAAGTATATCTAGCGAGTAAGATTTTTACAACGGTGACAACGTTGCCAAGGTTCGAATCTTGGCCGGATGTATAAGGGAGTGAATATCCACCTTATTATTATTATTAGCACCACGTCTTACTACCCATTCGGGCTATACGCACTTACGCTAATGTGTAATGGTAGGGTGTTTGTGAGATGAAATGGAGGACCTACAGTTTAACGTGGGATCCGAACTGTGGTGGAGGCCTGGCATTCTCCACATTCCCGAGTTGTGATTAATACACGTCTGGTCAAAGGTTAAAGAAAGGTTTAGCAATCAGATAAATCTGTGCCAGGACCAAGGATTGAACCCTGGACCCCAGCACAGAAGTCCAACACCTTACCCCTAGACCACCAGGTCACCTATATCCACATTCTCTTCTTCTCCGTATTCCCCCCCCCCCCTACATCCCTATTTATTAACGTGTTAAATAAATACATATTTGGACATAATAGATTTAAGTTTAAAAACATTCATTCAAATACCAAAAATGAAATGTTTTATATTTATTTATTTATTGCATCGCGTTTTACTACCAGTCCGAGCTATGTGAATTTAATTTCAATCATGGGACAAAGGTGAGGAATGAATATTTTAGAAAAAATGTACTCTCATTATTGTCAACGAACAGTGGGAAACCGTTTAGTACAAACAACTTAAATATACTTGACCAGGACTTGAAATTCTAATCTCCTTATCATCGGAATACCAGACATAAATATCCCCAAATAAGAACGATAATGTAGTGGGTTGCATATTTTACATTTTATTGAAATAGATAAACAAGAGAATTTATCCCGGCAGTAATGTATCCTAAAATTCTTGCGCCAGTGATGTGTGGGTTGTCTGTACACCCCACCTTTTTAAAAAACAATTAACTGATGCATATATTTTTTAAGCTGAGTGTAATATGTTAATTTTTAAAAAAATTTTACTCTGTTAGTGAAAAAAGTGACCTAGTTAATGTGTGTTTCTAGGGAAACCTGTTATCTTCTATAATTCTTCATTTTTACCTTTGAAATTTCCTATAATTTACAAAGAACAATGTTATTTAAAATACCTTAAGGTGTAAAGTATTTTTAATGCAATTTATAAATATTATTGAACTAGCAGCCCAACCCGGCTTCGCACGGGCATAATAATATAATAAAAGAAAATACACAATGTTTTACAGTGAGT
>CABEEJ010009845.1:0-16670 GCA_901482245.1 Timema douglasi
AAAAAGACACCCAACCTTTAGTATAAAATGCTGCGATTTGAGCCCCAACTCCAACGTCACCGAGAAACCAGATTAAATAAGCCTGTCCACGTGTTCAACTGTGAAAGCTGTAATTAATTGCACAAGACACATACAATAACTAATTATATAAACCCTTTTAAGATAAAAACTAATTGGTACAATTTCAAATCTCAACTAATAGAATTATAGGCAGATTCAAATAAGAAAAAAAAAATATGTTTTTACAGTTAGATAAGTGATTAAAACTACAATCAAATATATATCCCCATCCAACCTTCATTTTACAAAAAAAACACGCAAATTTGGTAATGAGGTGGAGGGGTGCCTAAAATTATAATTAGTTGAAAAAAAAACTATGTTCTTTAAATTTATTTTAATATCTTTTTTTATTTTTAAAATGTTTTCTTTCCATGTTGAATTATTAGGTGATAAAATTTCAATTTCACTTTTATCTTTATTTACGAAACAATAAAGCCTACAATAATAAAATCCAGTTTTTGTCTTGGTAAATAAAATATACTCACCATTGATCCAATTTCCAGAGAAGTAAAAAACTAGACGTGTTACAAATAAAATAGTGAGGGTAGGAGGATTGAATAGAAGCTGTGTATGAAGGGGAGTTAAAGTAGAAAGATATATATATATAAAAGGAAGATAGATCGAGCGAAATGAAAGATGCGAAGTTAGGAGGCAATTCCGCTACCCGACTAATAGAGACTAAAACAAGCTCTACACTAATGAGACAATCGGATTACAGGAGTTTCCTCCTTTTTTTGTCTCCTGAGGACGACATTGTTGGGTAAAATCTCTTCTCTTCTACTGTTCGAACGAGACCCGCGCCGTTGTTATGGAGGTACACTCACAACCTAACAACAATAGTCCAGGGGGGCACGCAGTATAAATTTCATGATATTTTAAGTCGGTTTTCCGATGACGGGAAGATCAAGATTTCGAATACCAGCTGTGTGTAATGAGGGTGATTTTTCCTAAATGGTTCCTCATGCTCCCTCCACGAAATGCAAGCACATTTTCTCTAAATTAAGTGTAGGACCCTCTAATATTTTAACCCTCGGATCACTTGAAACCTTAAGAATATGGGAGATTAAACTATTTCAGCAAATATGATATTCCAAATTTTGAATTGGAAGTTATTTGAGAGCTCTAATACCCCTTATTGGTGGTTCAGACCCAACATAGCTATAGAACAAACTTACAAATAGTCCAAATGATTAATTTATCATTTAAGCTTAACAGAATATACGAATGCTATAAATTATAATGAATACAACATAGCAAAATATAACAAGAAGGCCGAAAGAAATTAAAAACTTTGGAAACTATATTTATCTTTAAAAAGACAGGGATAATACAGGTAATATCACCAATTTTTTTTAAATTATTGCAATATTTATTAATTTTGTACGTTTTAAGTCAGGGTGGAAAGGTACGTGTGTTTACTTAAGCGATGATATTAGGAATTTGAAAGTTCATTGCCGCACTAAGAAAAAATACGCTACCTGTCCTTATATTGAGCTCGTTCTATCGTTCCGTAATTTAAAATACTTTACTATCTTATCAATGTCTTGCTTTTAGTTCCGGATTTGTAACTCTTCATTATGCAACCTCCTCCACTACCCATTATCCTTATCCTATTTTGGACATTTTGGACATATTACTAAGCACCTTGTTTTTGAACACCCTAAATTGGTTTTCGTCATGTAAGTTAAGAGAACACGTTTCACACTCAAAGAGAACAACCGGAAAAATTATTGTTTTATAATTCTTAGTTTGACATTCTTTAACAACAGACGAGATGACATCAGCTTACTGAACGAGTAATATCATGAATATTCTAACTCTATTCTTTTCCCAATTTCCCCTTTAATATTGTTATTGCTAGTTAAAATTTATGGTAAATATTTAAATTCATTAACCCTATCAAATGATAAAATTATATGTTATTAGAAGGGCGCTACATAAATTAGGTCCCAAGAGTTGTGCCCCATTTCCCCAATACGTAAAATGAGTCCCACTACTTTGAAATGGATAAGTAAAGCGCGTCCCAATATTTTGAAACGGGTAGGTAAAATGGGTCCGCGTGTTATATCTGGCTGTAGTTTGAAAAGTATTACTATACTTTCTCAATCTAAGCATTATCTACAATGATAATTCTGTTTCAAATTTACTTAGTGCCTTTTTGTTTGCGCTGTTGGCAGTGCACAGCAGTGGTTTTTTTTTCACGCTGTTGATCTAAATAGCATCAAAGCTCAGTTATATGGTTCAGAACAGTCTGGTATAATGTAATCTATGACAAGTCAAAAGAATAAGATAATGTTTATATTTCATGGTTATAAGTTTAGATATCACAAACTTCTGAAGGATTGAATTCAACGTTCAATTCAATCTCCACGTGGTGTCTCCTGGGTAACGCTAATAGGCTGACTGAAGACAGAACCTATTTTAAGTATACCATTATTCTAACCGATACCTTTTTTCTAACTAGGACCCAATTTGACATGATTTTGGCAGACGGGACCCAATTTGCCAACCCCGGCTAGAAGTAATCTTTAAATTATCGTCCCCAATATGTTTCTCTGTGTAATCATATGCTTAATATTTTCAGCGTTCACTTTTAAAGATATTTCCTTGCCAGCCTATGATAAAATTGTGTTTCTAAAAACAGCTTCCTTATTATTACCCAAAGAAGTTAGTTATATGGGTATCCCAAAATCTGCATTGTACCGTTCACTATTACTTCTTCCCTACCCATTTTCCTTTTCTTGAGTCAGCTTAGCTCAGTATTTTTGCCTTTTATATAAAAATAAACTATTTGTCAGAAATAAAAAGGTGTTGCTCCAATAAGATACGTTTAGTTTAATTTGCCACAAATATGTAATAACTTTCATGAGTCGAGTAGTATTTGATGATAAACTCTTTAAATAAATATAAACTGTTTTAGTTTAATCCAGCGATGCCAATGAAAAATATTCAAGAACTGTTGAGGTGAAGTTAGTTAAACTATATGTAGCCTCTAGAGCAATATTTTAATCATTTTGAACAAAACTTTTTTTGTTATGAAAAAAATCAAAAAACATAGGCCTACCTTAAATCTCTTTCTTTCGTTCCACCTTAACTGTAAGCTCCTAAATAGGAGGTATTTATATAAAAGGAAACCCACATTTAAATGGATTCAAACACATTTCCACTGTCCCTTCCCCCTCAATTTCTCGCCCCTCTCACCATCATACACATTTATTTAATGAAATATTGTGTTGCGTATCCTTTGTACCTTACATCAACAAACTCAAATGACACCATTTTAAACACATATAACATTAATTTGAAACTAGTCAATTCTATAAAAAAATACAATTTCATTATATCTGGAATCAAATTTTTAGTTCTTTAGAAACAAGAAAATCTCCTCTTGAAAACCTAGGGAACACAGGGAATTTTGAAGTGAGGAAATAAATAATGGCAACACTGCTTGTAAGACTTACACTGTCCCAAACTCTTTTCAAAATTTGATGTTCGTCTCACTATTCGTATTTTTACTACGCTTATTAGGTAGGGATAAGGAGCTAAACATGTAGAGGAAATGCACCCGCAATTGCGTATGAGGAGGATAGAAAGTTAATTAGGCGAGGAAAACACCCTGATTATAGCGAGAAGATTTGAATCCCAACTTATTCGTCCCAATCTGACACCTTAGCTCAGTAGCGTGTATACCTGAGGATCCCGAGCTCGATTCCCAGCATGGCCAAAAAAAAAGTAACATTAGTGATTACTCTTTCACAGTGATGAATTGATGGCCGGAGACTGGATGGTGTGACTGTCCTAGTTTTAAGTTAGTTTATGAGGCATATGAAGCTATGATTGTTCTAGCAAGCCAGTGGTGGAAAATATATGGCTTGAAGAAAAAAACTGACCCAAGCCACAGGATGGAAACAGTTAAAAAGCTTCATCTCCTTACCAGACTGACAACTATACTGCTTGCCCATCGATGTTAGTATTTTAAAACAATATATTAATATCACAACAAAATATTATTATTATTATTATTATTATTATAATAACATACTTCTAATATCGTGTTTAGAAAATCCGTGTTTGTTGGAAGAAAAGGTGAGAAGTGTAAGACTATTTTGACTATTGGGGAGAGAAGGTGTATATCAATTTCTAGACCACTCTCAGTCTGAGGTCCATGGTTTTAATATTTGTCCAAATAATCCCATCGGTGGGCACTTTTAATAAGACGCCAAGCCTGTTTGGTTTGTCTTGCAAATGAAGAAGAAGGTAGGGGTTCACAATCTCAGAAGAGAGGTTGGAAGGTTGTTTATCCCTAAATTGTTTCCCATTTTCTTTCATACCAATGTGGTAACATTTACTCTAATATTCTACCGTCCTCCTCACTACCCCATTAATTTAATTGTGTTTTAATAGTCTGTATTGGTAGTAAGCCACGGTACAAAAAAAAAAACCTATTTTGGGAAACTTACCAGCTTGTCAGAAATTTTCTGAATTATATGACATCTTTCTACTGTTCGTTTTAATGGAAAAAGTATTTTATGTTAGTATGTACTATAAAAATAATGGATATAACATTTATGAGAGACACATCTAATAATTTGAAATAAAAAACACACTCCTATATCTTAATATCTGGGGTAATAAAATAAACGCTGCACGCCATTTCATTCCCATTGCATCCTCCCCTCTCACTTTTCCATTTTTACAATTCAACATAACCTTTTTGATTGTGATTGGCGTAGCCGGAATCACGTGACCTGTCCACATATGTTGCCAAACAAAAAAAAATGAGAGAGAAAAATATCCGATACCATATAACACGATTGAAAATAGGATATTTTATATTTTCTACATGTAGGTGCATGCTGTTGACGCATGCGTTGAGTTCATGATGTTTATGTAGATATGTTACACATAAAGCAACTCATGGAATACATCAGTAAACCAATCAAAATAAAGTATTTATATATTTTTTCTCAAAACAAAAATAAATACGTTTTATGGCTGTTTAATATGTTTATAGCTAGGGGATATGAGTTTGTGGCTGAAAGGTTGCAGGAGATAAAGGAGGAGGGAAGCTATTGCATGTCGATAAAATATTGCTCCTGGAACCAAATAGACTAGGTAGGATCTTACCGTTGATAGCATCGAAAAACAATAAGGAAAGTTATTTAAATCTATGATAATATACTATGACTGTTGCTAGTCATTACCAAACTAAGACAATAGTCATTCAGCAGTTTATTCAGATTGCTTTAGATAAGTCCTAGGATTCTAATTTGAAACAAAAAAATGTTTGATATTGTAAAGAAAAACATCTTAAGAGGTGGGTATGAATTCTAAAAAGGAAAACAATTCAATAGTTACTAACTGAAGGTATTAAACAAGATATACATGTAAATTTTAATCAGTTTTGCTTGATTGGATATTTTAAATAATATCCTTTAAACATTTCGGATAATGATACGTAACAGAAAGATCTGTTGGCAACAGTAGTTTATGGCTAGTAAACAGGTGTCAGCAAAAGGTACTATGGCTGGTCATATTCCCTGTCGGTACTGTCAGAGCATTCAATAGTACATACTATTCTAATTGCAATTACACTAGGGGCAACACCTAAACAATAGGAGTCAAACAACAGGCAAATAGAAAAGGGGTATTATTTGTGCGGACCCCATCATGACTCTAGTGCAGTTCCCTGATTTGATCACCGAAGCTAATACAGCACGAGAAGCGTGAGTACTTGACCCACCCAAAATATTGATTTCCATTAACTGAACTGCAATATGGAAAACAAGACAAACAGCCTGGTTGTAGCCATCCATAAAATTAAACAGTTGCATACGACGTACACGGCGTCAGATAAACATTGGCTCAAAATAGGTTAATGGAACTTGTGGAATTTTACAAGTCTATAACTAAGACATTACAACTTTCTAAGCCAGAGGCTCATAATGTAAAAACTGTATCATAAGGACACAAAATAGTAGCTAGGACTTGACATACTAAGTCACTAAAATTAGACTTGTCCTTCAGACTGCAGGACGCAATATTTAATGAATTAACTGAAACATTTTCATCTTGAAGTCATCAAGACTTTAATTGAATTAACTATCCATTTAACATACTTTCAAAATTAAGGAAAAAAATGCTTCGACAAGAAATATATATTACAAAAAAATTAAAATCTAGATCTACATTGTCTAGTTTTTTGAACAAAAACTAGACCCTAAGTCGTAAGGACTTATCGACGATTTCAGGATACTCAAGTAGTGCAAGCGAGACGTCCTCGCCAGGGTAACGGTGGATCTGGCGGCCTAGACTCCATGGTCGTCTCTCTCCTTTGTTACGTGATGGTGCAGAAGTTCCTCCTTCGACGCTTAGTTTTAGTAGAACGGCTCTGTGTCGTCAATCCGGGAGGAGCTGTATATATAGTCCCAATCTGATACGAACGTAACAAAGCAGAAAGAGTGATAAACTCAGGAATATAAAATGGATAAATACGGATGAAGGCAAGGTGAAAGGGAAACAAAGGAAGGAGAACAGCTTGCGGTGTGAGGGGAACGTAAGGTTCGTTGAAATTCCGCTAGGTTTCAGACGTGAAGTGGGTCACTCGGTCAAGTTCATATTATACTTCTTACTCTATCAGATGTTATAATGAAAGCACGTATAGCTGCCATCTTTGAATAATTTCTTCTTCTACCATATGGCAAATCAATCGAAGAACATCTTGAAACGGTGAGTAGATACGAAGGCATTTTTTATTTAAATATCTCCGGTGTAATTATATTATTTAGGATCAGTTAATATTTTTATGGGAATTTGTAATAAAGATGCACTTTACCATATTTTCTTGTCGATAGCATGGCAAGCGTATGTAAATTTATCCGACATCATCCAATGTGAAAGGGTATGCGTTAAAATATTTTATTCATAAATATGATTATATTAATCCTCTTCTCTTATATCTGCTACAGTATTTATCAAAAGACAATATTTTTCTAACAACCACGTGTTTGAATGTAGGGAGATACGTAATTTTATTTGACTGCATCTAGTCAGAGAAAATAAACTTTTGAGGTAGATTCAATTAAATATGTTAATATTGTTTCTTTCCTTTAATAAATTATTAAATATTGATATTTAATTGTAGCTGTACAATCCGTCTGATTGATATGCTACAAATTGTTGAAGGAGGGCCACTCCAAATAATTTATAAAAATTATCCGATTTAAAAACATTAGAGTGGATTACCACGATTTAAAACAAACATAAAATCAGATAAGAATGATAAACTATTAAATGGCTTTAAACAGAAATCTGACATTGTAAATAGCTATGCACCCCCTATGAAAATGATCTGGATCCTCCTCTGTTCAACAACACCTCTCTATCCTACACACAGGAACTTGGCTGAGCTATACGTGATGATTAGGCCTACTTATCCAGCCTATAATTATTTTTACTAATTTATTTATTTTAGTTATTTGAGATATTTAACTTGCCTTCTGAAATAGCTGATTTTATCAGAACTAAGAATTTCTATGAGCGAGAGTGAAAGGGCCTGCCAATTTTTCCAGTAAAGGAATTTCACATACCTTCCAGGGTTTTTTTACATGCCACACTCGACATGGGACTAACGGCTTTACTTCCCCTCCGAAGAAAGTTGTGCTACGGATTTTTATTGCCCAAGTAAAATCCGTCGATTGAGGCTGATTTTAAACCCACAAACATCATGTCCTGAGGCAAGCACTGTACCCCGAGACCACGAATGTTAACCATAAATGTTTGAATTGAAACTAACGTTTTCATTATAACATCCATAGCATTAGTTTCCACCATAAATAATATTGTTATAAGTTCGATGTGCTTAAGCTTATTAACATTTTACTGAAAATATAATATAAGGAAAGTATTTTAGAAAGTATACTTCTTATTGGTAAAGGAAATAAAGACTACAAAAACCAATTAAGACTTTAACACGACATTATAATTTATTTTTTGTCAAAGCCAAATTATGTATTAGTCAATTTGACTATTACATTAAAATAAGTATGGCCTCCGTTTTAACTCTTTAAAGATATTATTTCCGTTATTACCTCTCAGTCTCACCATCCTATTGGGCTACACATACACATATGATACACTGATATAATAAGTATTAGAAAGTCACAATTATTTTGATTATATGCACTCACATTCGCGTGAAGAGAAAATTAAATTAATTTAGGAAACAAATACGTTGAGTACACCTGGATGGAATCCAAACACTTAACTCCACACCCCCGAGAAATAAGACTACTTTATCCTCAAATCTATAAAGAGTGCCTGCAGGCGTTAGTAAAAAGACGTGAATTAGCACTCAAATGACAAATCTACCGGTAACATTTAGACACCTATTTAAATACTTTGACATAAATGTATACACACAGCTTTTATTATTTCAACCTATATTTATCATCACACACTTAAATATTGTATTTCAACAAACATTTTATATAAAGACCCAATTGATAACTTTTAAACTTACCTCTTAGACACCCATTTGAGAGTTCAACGTACATATGTTGAAACCCGTTTTACCACTTTAATATGTATGTATTGTCGCCCATTAAACTATTTTAACAGATACATATCAACCCCATTTGATAATTTCAACAGAAATATACCCCCCTTTAACAAACATTTATCAAAACCCGTTTGTCTAATTAGACTGGTAAGTATCCATCAAATTTGACCATTTCAACAGTTATGTAATGTTACAAATTTGACAGTTATAACATGAACGTATAAAAGCAAAAACGATCCCTCAATGTTATTATTATTATTAACACCAGGTCTTACTACCCATTCGGGTTATACGCACTTACGCTAATGTGTAGTGGTAGGGTGATTGTGAGATGAAATGGAGGACCTACAGTTTAACGTGGAATTCGAACCACGGTGGAGGCTTGGCATTCCCCACATTTACAAGATGTCTTGTCAGAGGTGAAGGAAGGGTTTGGTAATCAGATAAATCTGTGCCGGGGCCGAGGATTGAACCCCGGCCGCCAGCACAGAAGTCTAAAACCTTACCCCTAAACCGCCAGGTACCCCCTCAATGTTAAGAAAACATGACTGCAAAGTAACATCAGAATTCAGAACCTATAATTACATTTTCTGACTCGATGGCACTCATTTAGTCAATTATGTTGCGTTTATAGTCATTCTTCCGCTCTAAACTGTGCAATAACAAATGCATGAGTAACTCGTTTCACATTATTTTCAATGCAGTACGTTGCGAATGAAAGATATATATATTGTCCTGATCAGAGAACGTTTCAGTTTACGGTTTCAAACTAGACATGGTTGCATCATCTGTGGCTTTTTACCTCGAGGAGGGGTTGGAATAAAAGGAACCTGGACGGGAACAGTAAAAGCAGGGAAGAAAGATTTCTAACTACGCAGTGTATCGTCAAATCGTACCTGGACGCGCACCTCTGGCAGGTTGACTTTCATGGCCAGTTCCTCCCTGCTGTAGACGTCAGGGTAGTGTGACTTCTCGAAAGCTCTCTCCAGTTCGTGCAGCTGATACGTCGTGAAGGTAGTCCGGTTCCTACGGTGCTTCTTCTTACTGGCGTCCCCGCCTCCCCCACCATCCCCTCCTCCACTCCCGGGCGTAGAGCTGCTAGGGGGTGGACTCGACGCTTCGTCCTCTTCGCTGCAGCTCTTGTCCTGAAGACCCAGATGTTGTTGACAGCGTAGGTCTGACAGACCGCCACCATCGTTGGAATTGCTGTTCTCCCCTGAGAACAAAAAGCCATCAACGTTTGAAATATCTTCAAGTTCTTTAGTGCCAGAGACATGTTGCAGATTCCAGGAACTCTGCGCTATTTAAGTACCGTTAATGTTTCTTTAATTCAAATATATTGTTGAAGCCAAACTGAAGAGAAAAGGTTCCTATTAATTTCTTTTCTCAACATCTTACCACCCATCCGGGCTGTACAAATTAAATACACTAATAGTGCAGGGATGAAGAAGTTATTATTTAGAGTGAATGTACTTGCATTGCGTGAAGAATGGCGAAATTTATTTAGAAAAACCATTTTCAGTACACTCTAGCGGGAATATATCCCAGACATTCCTGTCCCTGGTAAATCTGACTTGATTAGCTTAACATTTAGTCCACAAGCTGTTTCCTATAAGAATGAAAACTTCAAATTTCAAGTCTTATACAGCTCATGAAAAGTTGAAATTAACTCATTTTCAACGAAGTTTGTGCAAAATATCGTAGCCCTGAGATCAAAATAAATGATTATAAATATATTATATAGAATATTCCATAAACAAATAACAATGTTTTAACAAGAAACAGAACACGCGACCATAAATGAGGATGCTTTAGAACTGCCATTTTTATGAGATATAAAGCTGTGTGAGAATATTTTCCTTTAAGTAGGAGTTAAACTAAATTTAAAACAGGGAGAAAAATAGTGGTTACCTGTGGAATGATATGCACAACAAAATATTTGGAGACCATTCATTTAGTTTCAGATCTAATGTATATTTTTAGAAGTAATAAAGAAATGTCTAAGCTTCTAAAAACTAGAGCCTAAACTCTCTCATTAATGATAACAGGCTCGCAATGTAAAAATGTAAAATTAACCTCTGTTAAATTAATTCTTAACAAATGGACAAAAGAAGATAGGGAAAAGATAAGATTACTTTAACGGAGCTAAGACGTGATAAATTAGCCGTTACCGTTGTTTTACATGTCGTGGCCAACCATCTGTCACACAGAAAACAAAAAAACGGGGGAAAGAGAGAGAAAGAGGGTGTGTAAAGACAAATCAACTAAGACGAAATGTTAAGGGTGTTTGATCCTGGCAGGGTTACATTTTGGGGGGGAGAGAGAGACCACAAAAATCATTCATATGTTTAAAAATGTATTGAATGTTGTTCTTAAATGATTCATAACATCACAGGTCACGAAAATATCCGACTTCAAACGACATACAACATCTTGAACGACTCTGACACAAACGACCGCTTACGTTTTCTCTAGTATAAAATAAAATAATTCAAAGATTATATTATAATATATATTATATGTATATTATATATATATATTTTATATATATTTATTATATATATTATATATATATAATATATATTTTATATATTTATTATATATATTATATATAATATATATTGTATTATAATAATATAATTATATATAATATATTATTAAATAATAATAATAATAAAAATAATAAAATAATAATATAATAATATTATAATATTATAATAATATAATAATAAAAATAATAAAATAATAATATAATTATATTATTTATTATATTATTATTTAATAATATATTATATATAATTATATTATTATAATTATATATATTATATTATATATATATTATAATTATATATATTATATTATATATATATTATATACATATTATATTATATATAATATATATTATAATTTATGACTCAATAATAGCATACAGTATATTTATATATTCATTAAATATCGTGAAAATATGTATTTTAATTAAATGTACAATTAGTTGAAATTTCAGGAGTCTGTGGGACCATAAATCCCCCTTTGATTATGTGCAAGGAACCTAGCTCTTGCAAATATAGGCATACTCAGTTTGAGATTGTTAGCAGCTATCACTTTTCAATCTATCAATCGTTGTAAATTCTATTCTAAGCTCAGTTCTACTTTTGTTTCCGACCTTTTTTCTCTAAATATTACTTTTATAAGACATATTTTATGCCATTGCTATTTGAGGCTAACCAAAAACTAAAACCTAGCTATTTTTTGGATCATTACACTTTGGGCCATTGCTTAAGTCCTTTCAATTAACAAAAATCCACAAATATGGGATAAGTTTTAAAAAATGTAATGTAGGATTATTGTCGATAAAACTTCTAAGTTTGCACTTAAAATCTTACTATGGTTAAGTATACGCTAAGCTGGAAACCCCATGATTCAATCTATACTTTCATCGCTATTTCGAAAGCAAAAAGACAACAAAAAAAATGCTAAAAATACTTAAAATGTTATAAACTTAAAACACTATTAACTTCAATTAAGTAATTACAATAGCAATGCACTTTGTAGCCATTGATTGATAGATTGGGGCTATAATCTTGAATGTGTGCAATAAGGGTCGTTTTTAACATGTGACTTGTCATTGTTGTTTTCTAATAATCCATTGACTCTTATGTAAGTGCACTTATTTTAAATTAACCTCCTCATCCCGTATCCTTGCATTGATCCACTGAAAGTCACGTACAATAACTCTTATACTTCAGAAATCGCACAGTATTTATGAAGTGGTTTATTTTTATAAAATATGGTTCAAACAAAAATGGAGTTGTGGGGTGGTGACATAATCATTTAGAGTTATAAAAAAAAACCTTTCATTTAAAGACTTTTAGATTAAGGTATTTGGGAAAAACCTAAAAACTTAACTTTCTCCATGAAAGTATATTAATTTAAATGGGACAATACACATTTTTCTTTTCTAAACGGATTTAATATTGTTTAAGGAAGTCTTAAATGTTCAGAACTGACATTCTTATAAAAAATACATCAGTGTGTGGAAATGCATATTCAAGAAATCAGTACCCTTGAAAATACCTGTGTTGAAAGTAGCGTTCTTTCAAATAAATCTTTGTGAAATGTTAAGTTTCAATCCCCCTTAAAAGTTATCCACAGTAATTTGGAAGTTATTTCAGGGGGGTACAGCTATAGGAGGGGAGGTAGGGGGTTGTATCTCCTCCCTCCCCGCCTCGCACACAACTCCACACAGGAGCTGTTTATTCAAGTACGTTGATTACTCTGCCCTCAGACTCGGAAACGAATTTGTCACTGTCCACTTAAATAAGAGAAGAACTGTCAGGGGTGTCCAACCAGAATAGTCACAGTCATATGTACAAAATGAAGATTTTTTATTTACTTACACTCCACGTGTTATTAGTTAATACCCGTCCAGGGTATCCAAATTGTTGTACACTGATGATAGTAGGTATAATAAATGATAACTTGGAGGAAATATATACTCCATCCCTTCACCTCTGACAAGACATCTTGTGAATGTGGGGAATGCCAGGCCTCCACCGTGGTTCGGATTCCACGTTAAACTGTAGGTCCTCCATTTCATCTCACAATCACCCTACCATTACACATTATCGTAAGTGCGTATAATCCGAACGGGTAGTAAGACGCGGTGCTAATAATCATATACTCCATTCCCGGTAGGAACTACTCTCTGAAAGGTCGTTTTTCCTACCAATATCCTACCATATAATATATTTCTGGTAAGAAAAAAGGCCTTTCGGAAAATAATTCCTACGGTGATGGGACTTGACTCGATTTTGCATGGAAGAATACTGTAAAGGAGTTTAGGAAAAAAACGCCTTTATTTCACCGGTCTTGGATACAAACCTCCAACCTACCGGTCACCGGCAAATCAGAGTAGACAAACATGACCTAAGTCCACGTATATGGGGTATCTTTTTATTTATTTGTGGATGAAGTCACCATGCATGCATGACCTGTCGAATGGATGAGAGATCTACCCACCAGAGTTCACCAACCAATGGGAACGTGGATCAAGGCGTTAAACCATTTGTTCTGGTTCAATGGGTGACGGGGAAGTTGGGGTTTGAAGTCGAGATGGATGTATTCAAGGTGTTTCCCCCATAAATGATTTAAATACTTTGCCTCAAAGCAAACTCCGGTACATCTTTACTACATTATAGATCAGCACTATACAATGTAAATACGTGTATATTCCAATCTGGTAGGTAGAAGCACTGGTGGTCACGCAGATTTAATGTGAATCTTCTTCCAGTCTGGTTTGCCAATGACAGGACAATCTTTGAACATCGGCCGGACGTACTGAGGTTGTTATTGCCCGAGTGGTTTCCTCCCCCCCCCCTCCCCTTCGGCGTAAATACGTATAAATTTCCTTTAAATTTATCTTCTTCATTTATACTTTATTTATGTAATAGTTATCTCAGATAGGTTGTAAGTAGACTTTCCAACAGTCCCGAATTTACCGGGACCAATAATACTCCCAGAAATCAAGATATATCTTGCTGTGCTTAATGTACACTGCAAAACTATCCATAAATTAAGATGGCATATAGTTTAAATAAACATGACACTGCTATAAGTTGTGTCTTTCTAGACGATTTTTTTTAAATTTATATCACATGGAATTTAAGTATGTATTATTTATTAATACGTTTTGAGTATGAATTGAAAATTGTGAAGAAGACAAAAAAAAAATGGCCATGACCCTTTATTCGACAAAAACAAATTTAAAAAAACAACTTATCATGCATAAGGTAGACTAGTAGAATATATTTTTAGTTTTTGCTTTATCTTAATAAATAACGTAGATATCAACCGTAAACAACTGTCGTTGTCAGCCTGTACGTAAGTTCATCAATGTACTACAACTTTGTATTGGGTGTCCTGGAATCATATCAGAAAGAGTTGCCCACCCTAGTAATAAGACACGATGTAAACACAGTATATATAAGCCTATGTTTGGACTCATGTGTCCCTCAAAAATATACTCTGGACAACCCTGGCCCCCTTACGTTATTAAGTAGCCACGCTATGCATGCGGTCAACAGAAAGCTACGGAATCGCGTGTTTCGGTAGTTCATTCCACCTCATTAACGCCCCACTTTACAACATTATCTGGGAAACAAAACTAAATAATACGGCCCCGGGGCCCTATTTCTAAAGAATTTTCGTGTCGGCTAATTTGATTCATCAACCAATTTTTGGTCTTGATTTATTTGAAGACGGATCAGAGCTTAATCATGTGCTTTAAATGGGTTTACTTGATGCGATATTCGTGTATGGTAATGCCTGAGGTGGGACTGTTTAGTAAGAAAGGCGTGTATCTATTTTTACAACCAACAGTCTACCAAAGATTACATAGCAAAATTTATGGACACATATATATATATATACTATTTTTCATGTATTATACCCTAAAGAGCTATGTGCAATCTTATTAAGCACTGAGAGTGGAATGAATATGGTGGAATTGAGATAAATTATTATTCTTAGCACCGCGTCTTACTAACCGTTCGGGTTATACGCACTTACGCTAATGTGTAATGGTAGGGTGATTGTGAGATGAAATGGAGGAACCTACAGTTTAACGTGGAATCCGAACCACGGTGGAGGCCTTGCATTCCCCACATTCACAATATGTCTTGTCAAAGGTGAAGGAAGGGTTTGGTAATCAGATAAATCTGTGCCGGGACCTGTGATTGAACCCCGGCCGCCAGCACATAAGTCTGACACCTTACCCCTAGACCGCCAGGTCACCCAATTGAATTATATTCGATTTTACGTGGAGGGAGAGTATAAAATAGTTTAGAAAAATATCGCCCTTAGTACACCCACAGGGATTTGAATCTCCAATTTCTCCAAAAACTATACAAGATAAGACTGACACCTTTTTCACGTGTGCTCATGCGGGTTTCTGAGTCACCCCTGTGTTTGTCACCGTGCCCTGTTACCCATCCGGACTATAGGCCTAAGTGTTTTGTTTATTTTATTTGCGCTAGTAGTGGGTTAGGGACGAATAAAATAAAATTTAACGAGAATCTACCCATGTGTGTGTGGGGGTGAGTGGGGCGAGAAAGAGGGTGAGAAATTATCCAAGAAGAATAAAACAACCATCAGCGAAACAGGACGTAATACGAACCCCTACCTTATCATAAACCATAAACCAAAATTAAATGAGCCTAACATTTAGTCCACAAATCCTGAGATGGTGTCATTAATTCCTTTTGTCAAACGTATGATTTAAAACCCTGGCAAATGAGACGAGCCATGTTTAATTGGCACTAGCAAACACACAACTGTAATGTTTACTCGCGCTACCTACAACCAATTATCGGCGTCAAGGAGTCGCCAAGTGCAGTCATGCAAGAGCGCGCCATCCCTCTACCACGCAACCTCATTACTATTTCATTGTCACAGAAAGAGAAAGAGCATTTCGTAATTGACACACGATGGATGGGGAATTGAGTGCTTTTCTTACTTACAACACTATCTCATTTACAATGTGTCGATAACCAACGCCGGGGGTGGGGGCACTAGCGTCTCGTCTGATCTACCAAGTGAGACTGGAGGTCAGGGTTCAAATCCTGTTCATTAAAAAAATATATATTATTGCGCTCAACTCCAAGATTACTACTAACAACTTATTCTAAACGGAATTAATTTGGAAAGATGACGTAAAGAAAATGCCTTGCCTCCTCTCCTCTCCCTATTAGCATGGAGAAGGAACGAAAAAACTAGTGTGATAAATTACATGTGGCGAATTAAACTTGCTGCTCTCTTCCCACTCACACCCCTCCCTCAGTCTACCGGTGCAGTCAACCAAGACTAGACTTGCTGCTCTCTTCCCACTCCCACCCCTCCCTCAGTCTACCTGTGCAGTCAGCCAATACTAAACTTGCTGCTCTCTTCCCACTACCACCCCTCCCTCAGTCTACCGGTGCAGTCAACCAAGACTAGACTTGCTGCTCTCTTCCCAGTCCCACCCCTCCCTCAGTCTACCGGTGCAGTCAGCCAA
>CABEEJ010009846.1:0-16667 GCA_901482245.1 Timema douglasi
CTTTCCCTCTTTCTTAGAAGTCCTTCCCCCCCTCTTCCCCCTCAAGAGAGGGAGTTTTAATCTTTCTTTTTTTTCTATAGTAAACTCAAGTTCAAAGTAAATAAGAGTACTCCCTTATCGAAATAAATAGCAATAAGTAAGAAAAACATAATAGTTTTTTTTCCCGTATTCTTCGGATAAATAATATCTAGCACAAACAAAATGAGGAAGATATATCTCAGGACGTTATCCTTTATAAAAAATATTTACCGGCCCTTTTGGTTACTTATAAAACAATTAATACTACTTTTAATTTGGTTTATCTATAACAACTTAGACTAGAAAATGTGTACGAATGTATAAACTGTAAAATAATGTTTACTTTAACATTCATATAAGTACTTTAATATTTTTATTACATCATACTTTTTTTGTTGTACTGATTAAAATTTCAGAGCAGTGAATATTTATATCTAGACACATTTTACTCACTTAATAAAGTCTACAAAAATTATCTTACATAATAGTTTAAGAAACCGACATTTGTTTCAAGACTTCTTTATAATTGGTAGTTATTTTCTCTTAAATGACAAATAGAATAAAAACTGTACTAAAACAAAAAATTAATTACATTATTTTTGCCCCAAGTTTCACTATTTCTCAATATTATAACAGTGTAAGGACGAGAAAGATACAATTTTTAGTAAATGTATCCACATATTTAGAGTGTAAAACATTTCAAGAAAGCCACTCTCTGTACACCTAGCTGGGGTTCAAACCCCATTCTTCACATAAACCATATTAGAATATCCTGACTTTCTGCCGCAGATATTGTCCAAACCCTTTATAGAAAAAATACTTTAGGTGTAAATATTATTATTTGCGGTTAGTTTTAGTAACAGTCTTTTGTAAATGTTGATTTGATGATCGATGAGTTAATGTAAAAGTGTAGGGGTCGCTATAAAAGGGTAGTGTTTTCGAATTATTTAAATCAAAATTTTTTTGATTAGATAAAATAAAATATTGCTTCAGTAGAAAGATAAAATTTAATTTTCTTCAAATGGGGATAACCACATTTCTTAAATATATATCAAGATTGTACTGTAATTTAATTTTTTTAAATGTATCTTAATTTTAAAACTAATGCCGCTATACTCATGATGAATATTCAACAACTGTTGATACCACCACGTGAAGAAAATTAAACTTTAGTGAATGATTATTCTGAAGAAATATTTGATATATTTTGGCTAAAGAAAGTTTTGCTATAAAAACTACAAAAGTCCCGGGTGAAAGTCAGGTACGCTAACCGTGCAACCAAGCCTCCTCAGTCCATGTTATCAGTATTGACCCCCCGAGTGAGTCAGGTACGCTAACCGCATTTCTAGTCCTACAGGTTGTCCTGAGAGTTGTAGGGGATCTTGGGGAACATGGGGGGGGGCGAGGCAAGGAGATGGAGGGGGGGCGCAGAGCCTCTTGACCCGTCCCAAACCAACCCCTTCCTACCTCATAGGGGTAGGTTCGTTCATTCCGTATGCCGGACACGGCGTGTTTTGGTTGCCACCGTCAAACTTCCCAGCTTGGATAGACACACTAACCCCCCTACCGGCACGTGAGCTTGGCGCATAAGCCACACAAGTCTCACAGTCTTAGAGGAAGTCACGTGGGCCCTCAAATAGCTCTGATATTGAGGTGTAAAGAGTTTCACCACCGTTCTTAGTAACGCGATGTACAAAAAACACGTATTAGAAAAAAGTAACACTGCATAATGTGCAAAAAATATAAATTACAAAATACAATTTTATCTTTTAAACACTATAATAATAATAATTATTATTATTATTATTAGCATCACGTCTTACTACCCGTTCGGGTTATACGCACTTACGCTAATGTGTAATGGTAGGGTGATTGTGAAGTGAAATGGAGGACCTACAGTTTAACGTGGAATCCGAACCACGGTGGAGGCCTGGCATTCCCCACATTCACAAGATGTCTTGTCAGAGGTGAAGGAAGGGTTTGGTAATCAGATAAATCTATGCCGGGACCGAGGATTGAACCCCGGACCCCCAACACAGAAGTCGGACACCTTACCCCTAGACCGCCAGGTCACCTAACTATTATATTCTTCAGCCAGCCCATAACCAACTTAAGTTATATCCAACTAAAAGGTTGGTTTCCAGTTTGAGTCTTGGATATATCAATCAAGATTCAGCCAAGAATCGATTGTACATCCCCGTATAAGTTCTAGTTGTTCTGTCTTTCGACAGGTCCATTGATTTACCCTAATTTAGTCCTCTAACATCTATAGTCAGCAGCTTCCTTATGTCCTGAAACTTTATATTCTTCCCTTGTTTGTTGTCATTCATCAGTTCCATTCCATATCTTCCAGATTCCCTTCTCCCTCCTTGTCTTCTATGACGTCAGTCAATAATATATTGGGGAGACCTGCTGGTCTAGGGGTAAGGTGTCAGACTTCTGTGCTGGGAGGGTCCGGGGTTCAATCCTCGGTCCCGGCACAGATTTATCTGATTACTAAACCCTTCCTTCACCTCTGACAAGACATCTTGTGAATGTGGGGAATGCCAGGTCTCCACCGTGGTTCGGATCCCACGTTAAGCTGTAGGTCCTCCATTTCATCTCACAATCACCCTACCATTACACATTAGCGTAAGTGCGTATAACCCGAACGGGTAGTAAGATGTGGTGCTAATAATAATAATAATAATAATAATAATATATTTATTCTCACACTGTTGTCCTTCCAGTAGACCTTTACTAGTAGAGTCACCATTTGACTGTTCTTAAAACCTCTTCATCGGTTACACAAAACGTCCACTTTATCCTTCATATTCTCCTCCAGCACCACACGCTAAATATCCATATTGTTTTATATTTGATAGTTACCGGGAATAGTAGACAAAGGTTTTGTCCACATATAAATAAAAGGTGAGGGAGGTGTAAAGCAAGTTTTCCCAGTTCACAATAAATATCTCAGCAGGTAGACCTGTACCCAGTACAGCTGCAGACACTGTATCGCATACGACCGGTCGTAAAGACAAACCTACAACCCTGAGACAAAGCTATTAGGGGACTCTTTTTCAGCATCTGCGATTGTAAAACATCCCCCATAAAATATTCAAGGCTATGCCCACCCCCTTCATAAAACCCGGTGGCGCAAAAATACGGTTACGTTGTGGAAAATAGAAAGCCATCATAAAATAAAATTCTGAAGACAAGGATAATAAGTTTTGTACTAGGTTCGTTTCTTGAGAATACTTCATACTTAAAATGTAAAACTGCGCACCATATTTCATTTGTTTTTTAAAATCGTACTGAGTAAACATGTTTTAGATGTTATCCCCAGATAAATGGCTGTAAGACCAACTATTGTTGGTAAAATAGAATAATATAATATACGTGAATATGTGTTCACTCAAATACAAAACTATTACGATACCGGTGATATGTTTAGATATTAAGTATTGATCTTGTTTTTGTATTATTTTTTATCACCACGTCTTACTACCCATTCGGATTATACAAATAGGTACTTAACTACACTAATGCTCTAGGGCTAATAATAATAATAATAATAATAATAATAATTAATAATAGATATGCTAATAGCCAAAATGGGTGTAATGTGCCGCGTCACAAAAGTCTTTAAAATTTCCCAATAATTACAATCTTAAGAACTTTTATCTTAGCTCGTGTACTTAAAGTTATCACCAGAAGTTGTTAGTTTTTAAGTTGTAAAAACTTGTAGAGCGCTCAAACCAATTAAGGAATAACATTTTGAAACTGACAACCAAGGTTGACACTATGTTTGACCTATTTATCGATTTAATTATCTCTAATAAACTCGTAAAAACCGCGTGGAAATAACCATAAAACTAAGGGAAAGAGAGCGGTGGAATTAACGATTATAAAATATAGTTTTGTTAATTGGATATTACACGTAGTCACTAATTACATGGTAGAAAGCCTCTTCGAAATAGACAAATGAGAGAGCAAAGATCCTGTATAATTATATTATTCCATTTCTACTAAATTGCCTCTTTAACTAATGAGGAAAGGTCATTATTATAGTGATATTAATCAAATGTATTCAGAGTTTGGATCATTCAGCGAGGTCTAGTGCTACAGTATTTTGTTTTAGAAGCAGTTTAACGATAGCTAATTTTCATCCAATACAGATATAAACTTTATTTGTCTCTGGATATTCCAGATAAAAAAATCTAGTTTAGTCGAATACTGGAAGGCTTACGTCATCTGGATCTTGAGGAACTACAAAATGAATCATTTCTTAGATGTGAAACATATTCCAGACAATTGGCTACCCTGGGTTGGAAGTCTCTGGAAGGTGCTTTCGTTTTGCCTGGGATTTTAATTATAGCCAGCAGGTGTTTTGCTAGTTTTTTTTAGATTATTTACAAAAAAAAAACATGACCAAAGAGTAGAATTTGATAGGTTAAAATTCATATTTCCTAAGCGCACTTGTGAAATTTCTCAACTGAGCAATTTATTATTCACCGTATATGAATCTAATGGGTCAGCTTTAAAAGTGAAATTATTCTTCAAACAGCAAATAGAAACCAAGAAAGTGATGTGAAATCGTAAAAACATTAGCGACAAAACATGTAGAAAAAATACCGATTCAACCAAGGAAACGGCCGCATTGTGCAGATTAAATGTCAAATACATATATTATGGTGATGAAACGATCTGGGTTTGAATCGAGTCGAGGTGTACTACCACCCTCCCTCCACGCTAATGTGGCTACATCCTCTGATAATATTATCTTCATTATTTGTATCAGAATAGCGAATTAACTGTGGATCATATTCAAGGAGGTTATTAAGAAGGCGGTGTAGAAATATTAATTAAGAAAATATTTTTAAGATTTCCATAAATTTAAAACATTTTAACAGAAATATATGGCTCTCATAAATAGGCTTTGTAAACATAATTATATATTTATATATGAATTATTATAAATGTTCCTTTTTTTAAATATAAGTTTTCCATTTAATAATAAATATTCTATTAAAGGAGCGTAATGATGGTAAAAAAAATTAAAGGATTATTTACTGTATAATATTATTAACAAAACTTAAGAAGTAAATTTACAAGAATAATTGATAATTCTACCGATTTTTATTTGAGTTCGATGAGAATTTATCAAAGAGAAAGAAAATAAATGACACCATTAAAATAATTATAGACTTTAAATGGAGATAGTATTTTTTTTATAGTTTTTAATAAAAGGCTTTTATTATTAGCATGAATAAAATATCTACGAAGAACAGGGACGCAATAAATTTCCCTTGTCATTAAATACAAATAGATATTTATTATTTTTAAAAGACTATAATGAGAGTAGCAGTTCAGCATTAATTATTAAAATAGACCCATAATTGACACAAAACGATTAAAAGCTACGTTTTTTCACGAAGTTCGGCCAGCTCTGAGGTAATTATAAACAGCTTAGTGTTAGTTTCCATCCGGCCATCGTCCCTACAAACTGATAACAGTTGTCTACACTTACCGCTCTAGGGTCTGTAGGGAAATAAACGTGAATTAATATGTACACCCTTAGACCTTATTTTGTTACTGTCATAATATGGTTTTATCTGAGAACTGCTAGTTCCTCTTTGAGTGTATCGTCAGTGGAAAACCAAACGTTTCCTCCATCTATGATACTTTCGGTTATTAAATATGCATTTGGACCAAACTACGATTGCATCCGTGCAATATCCATCGGAAACCTTGCGGAAGATTACGTTTTATCGATACTTCATAAGAACACGGTTCATAGTATAGAAATTTCTAGGGCGCAATTAAAATTTGAAAATAAACTTTCTAGCTCTTGTAAAAATGACATTATCATTTGTGATGATCCAACTGAGGTTTCAAGATTATTACAGCAGATGTACAACGCCAACGTCCCTGTCGATTATAATAATAATGTGATTGTGTTGAACAGTGGGGACAAGATAATTTTACCAGAATTTGCGTTGCACCAATCCATTATGGCCACCAGACACATTGGAAAAAAGGTGTACCAGCTCACGAACATCTTGAGCGGAAATCTTCTAGGGGAATGGAGCCCAATAAACAGTTTGCAGACAAAGGTTCCTGGCCCACAAGCTAAAGAGATGAGCAAGGACGTCGAAGTCAGGGTGGCCTTCTTCGATTGTCCACCGTTCATCATATACACCCGACCCAAAGAAAGCAATGTCGTGGTCCAGTACGACGGCATAGAGATGAGGATAATACAGACAATCTTCAAAGGCTGGAAGATGAGATGGTTACCCCTTGAGCCCGAAATCAACGCCTCAACCAACTCTTCTCGATGGACTCAAGTCAAGGACCAAGTCCTAAGGGGTGAGGCCGATGTAGCGATGTGCTCTTTTTGGTTGACGTTGGCGCTTTCTAAGCAGATTGACACGACGGTCCCGTGGGAGAGTCTTCTTGTCAAGTTTCTCGTGCCCAGTCCAAGGAAAGTATCTCAAGAGAGCCTCTTGTATCTGGGATTCGATACTCGGGTATGGTCGCTATTCATCGCGGTTATCGTCCTTTTCACACTCGTTTTCGGATGTGTCGCGAGTTATACTCCGGAATACAACAGATACAGAGATCTTCTGTTGGTAGCACTGGACAGTGTCCGAATAATAGTCATGAACGGCATCTCTCTGAGCTCTTTGCCAAAATCCGTGTACGTCTTGATAACATCATGGTCGTTTTTCAGTTTATTGATCTCGACGTTTTATTTGACTCGCTACACGTATCTTCTCTCCTTCCCGCCATACACCCGGAACATAGACACGTTCCACGACCTTGTCGATAGCGACCTTTACTGGGGGGGTGAATCGGACGAAATGCCCATCCTTCTAAGAAACACGGAAGACAAGGACCTCGTCCAGTTCGCGGACAAGTTCGTCTTGCAGAGATCGGCCAATGAGAGTGAAGAATACATATCGCCAGGGAAAAGCGCGATAATATCTAAAGTCTTGAACAAGATCGTGATCTGTGATAGGTACCTCCCAGAAGAAAGGCGTAACCATCTGCGTTTGATAGAAGCTACCATCTTCAGCTATCCCATCGCTTTTCTTGTGCAGAAGAACTCTTTGTTCAAGAACTTCATGAGCAAGTTTATATACCGGCTAACAGAGTTCGGACTCATTGAATATTGGAAGAAAGACGTGATCAGTAATTTCGGGACGTACTACGTGGATTCTTTCTTCAGTGCCAATAGGCCTTCCGATGATTGGGAGCCCCTGGCTTTCATGGCTTTCGAAGGGGCTTTCGTTTTGTTAGGAGTAGGACAACTACTCTCCGCCAGTGTGTTTGTGTTGGAGTGCTTAGCCTGTATCTAATTATTTAAATTGAAAAAACGACACCTGTACATGGGATTCGAACCCGGTAATTTTTAGATTAGTAATCCAATGATCTGACTACTGAGATATGATTGAAGAATTAAAATCTGGGCATGAGACAATTCCTGGATAGCTCAGAGGTTAGAGCATTGGTGTATTAAGCCAAGGGTCCTGGTTTTAAATCCCGTGTTCAGGTATCATTTTTCAATTTTAAAAATATATTTAGATGTTGCTATAACCGTAACTAACAAATATGATAGCTATTTAATCAATCTATGAGTCTTTTGAATCACTGAGCATATTGTTTATTATATATGTATATATTATATGTATTATTAGTAGATTTCACCTGGGATTTAGTAGAACAATAAGGTGCTGATCTTAAGTGCTGGGTGCTACCTTTGAAAGTCCCTCAGATAGCTCCATTAACCCGAACTCTTATGTTGTGCTAGCGAGTGAGCACCTAGGTTCTAGTCTGTAGAGAAGGCCTCACTCATTTATATGCTCCAGGGTATTGATATTAGATAATATCCTGGCTAGGGACTTAAAGGACAGAAAGCCTTCAAGCGCCCGAAACAATTCAATCAATCTGTTAAGAGTTAAAAAAAAGCACTTATGATTGAAAGGAAGAGAAATACATTATAAGACAAGATCCTTTTTTTTTTTTTTATAAATAAATTTTCAAAAATAACTAAAATAAATGTTAAAGTGACTCAATTTTTGTTTAGATTTTAATTTAAAAAGAAGAAAAAAATACTTGTTTTAATCACCAAGAAATTCAACTGCTACTTTTTCGTTAAACTGTTTTTTAATTCTCTAGGAAAATGTCTGATAACTTTTTATGGTTGTTTTATTTTTAAAGACAATGAAATAAAGAGTGATATAATATTCAGCACACATACATTTGGTTGTAAATTATTATTAACTATCATGGAAATTGTTTTAATATTGTAAAATAGTATAGGATTGTAAAGCTATTGTATTTTTTTTTAAAGTGGGTAAAAAGTGGGGCATTTGCCTGATGAATATTCTGAAATATTAAGTTCGGCATAAAAATAAGAGGATCGGAGAATTTCTAACAACACGTTTGTGTCAGTGGGATATTCTTGCACGGGCGAATCTATGTTAATAAAACTAAGAGTCCGTCTGTCTGCCTTGAGCACTGCTTGATATCTGACGCACGGAGAGGTCTGAAATTTTAAAATTAGTAGCCCATGTACATAAACACGTGCACCTCTTGAAGACATTTTATAGTTCTTTGTTAGAATTTGTAAATGTATTTAAAAGTTAGTTGGAAGAAATATGTGTGTTTGAAACAAATAAAAGTGCTGCCAGGGGTAACCAAGCAATTTCTGCTAGTACTACTTATCTTACTCTTCATCTGACGGTACTACAAATTTCAACAAAATAACCCTTTTATTTTATTCTTGAAGACACCACAGAAACCTAAAGAAGCTAACACAGAGTTTAGTAATCTTTCAAAATAAATATTTAATATTCAAATATATATATGTGTGTACATGTTTAATATACTTACACGCTTTGGTGGCCACATACTCGCCACGTTACTTTCGTGTTGGACTAGACTGCCAATGACAAATATATCGGGGCTTGATAACGATCGGGTACACTGGGTGTGGTTTTCCACCCTCCCTCCATGCAAATAAGGGTGCATTTCTCCTACATTAAATGTATTAATCCTCAACCCATTAGTATTCTTGGTACACAGGCGTAAAACCCCGAATGAGTAGTAATATGCGGTGCTAAAAAAATAATTTATTTAATATTTATAAAGATTGTACCTAGAATTATTATATTTTTGCTAATGATTGAAACAAACAAAGGCTACGAAAAACATTAAAATAAAATAATTTACTCATCTTTATAACAAGATATGGGGTGACCTGGAGGTCTAGGGGTAAGGTGTCAGACTTCTATGCTGGCGGCCGGGGTTCAATCCTCGGTCCCGGCAAAGATTTATCTGATTACCAAACCCTTCCTTCACCTCTGACAAGACATCTTGTGAATGTGGGGAATGCCAGGCCTCCACCGTGGTTCGGATCCCACGTTAAACTGTAGGTCCTCCATTTCATCTCACAATCACCCTAACATTACACATTAGCGTGCGTGCGTATAACCCGAACGGGTAGTAAGACGCGGTGCTAATAATAATAATAATAATTCATAGTTAATGAATTAAATTTAAAAATTCATAAACCCTGAAGTTCTCTTATTATTTTAACATGTAATTTAATCATCGAGTAAGAAAAGGCGATACAATTCAACAAAAGTGGGTCTGTACACTAGTCTTTTTTTTATTGACAGTAAACTCAAAAAATACTCATCGGAGAAGAACGATTTAAGTTTGTATTGTTCTGATATAATCACTTGGTACATAAAGTGCAACTTAAATACCTCAAATTTTAAAATAAATAAAATTTATATATCAAATCATTTCACAACAGTAGCTGCGGTTGTCTGCTAGTATCTCCTCTATTTAAGTGCACGCGTACTTGACGAGTAAGCCGGTTGTAAAACGGGTCTTCCAAGATGATGTCATCGCGCAGAAAAATGTAGATCTGAAGTTATTAAAAATCGCGCTGAGCGGACAAGGCTGACGAGGTTGAAATATTGTGATGGTTTCAGATCTTGTCACATGATCACGTTTCTGATCTTCGCTTGTTTTTCTGCCAGCGCGTGGATCCCCAGTGGCTGTTCTTCTCTCTCTCTCTCTCTCTCTCTTTCTCTCTCCAGCAGACATCAAGCGATGATCGAACTCTCCGGACTAGCTAATATCGGCCTCGTTATCCGCAACGGACGATCCGTCTCACGGATAAAAGCGAGGATCCGTTCCAAACTGACGCACGCACTGACACGCACCTAGATCAGAGCCCTGGTAGAACTAGTCCCGGTCAAACATCTGCGGTCGCCTCGCGTTACGGTGGACACAGAGGATGGGGAGGGAAGAGGGAAGACGTGATTACAAACCACCGGGTAACACGCCAAGCTGTTAAATTCCCGATAGAAGGGGTCGGATACCACACACACGTCGCGCTTATGTCAGTCGGATCCTCAACAGACCAACCGTTCGGTGTAGTCTCAATACGATTGGTCAGATCACCAGCCCCCTTCCCCCTCACCTATTTACCAGAGCATTGTCACGGGGAGTACACTCACGTCTCCAACAAAAGTGGATACCAGGATAACTAAGCGCAGTGGTTTCAATGTCCCCCTCCCCCCCCAAAAAAAACAACAACCCACATCGCTTATTATTATTATCACCGCGTCTTACTACCCGTTCGGGTTATACGCACTTACGCTAATGTATAATGGTAGGGTGATTGTGATATGAAATGGAGGACCTACAGTTTAACGTGGAATCCGAACCACGGTGGAGGCCTGGCATTCCCCACATTCACAAGATGTCTTGTCAGAGGTGAAGGAAGGGTTTGGTAATCAGATAAATCTGTGCCGGGACCGAGGATTGAACCCCGGCCGCCAGCACAGAAGTCTGACACCTTACCCCTAGACCACCCATTAACTATGGAAAAATGTGTATATTATATAAATACAATATGGACATTGTCTTCGCTACAGATAACAGCAGTTCACGGGGCTATATTTTAATAGTTAAACACAATTTTAAAAACTGCAACATGAACACTGAAATCTAACCCT
Source organism: Timema douglasi (assembly GCA_901482245.1). Lineage (NCBI taxonomy): Eukaryota > Metazoa > Arthropoda > Insecta > Phasmatodea > Timematidae > Timema > Timema douglasi. Next base: position 11,040 of record CABEEJ010009846.1, read on the forward strand.
TGACTTAAGTCGTAATTGCCGTTTAATCCGAACTGAGCCTCGTACAGTTATCTGTGTAAGTTCCGATAGCGAGTAGCCATTGATTGCGTTACCGACAGCTCTAAATAACCAATTCCCTCACAGGTCTAGCTCAGAGAGACTGCCTTAAGGCTATGAATGATTGATTACCCTCATCACGGGACATGTCCTTGGTGGCTCAGTGATAGAGCCTTGGTACTCTCAACACAAGTGTCCCGGGTTCTATTTCAACATCGAGGTATTATTAAATTATATTTAGTAAAAGTTACTTGACTATTTACTATTTACGGGACAACATGTCAAAAATGGTATGGTCAAGAATGTCCTAACTAAATCCCTACATGGATTAAATAGTCAGGCTATTATAATTGTTAACTACGTTTATAACCGCATATAGATACAATATTCTCCTAATTTAAAAATAACGCCTGGACATAGGAATCAAACCTGGTACCTTTAGTTAGTACTCCAATGATATAATCCCAGAGCTAGTCTCTTCTTGAAGTCGCCCAATGGTCCAAAACTCTGACAGCTATTTGTTGATGGTGACCTGGTTGTCTAGGGGTAAGGTGTCAGACTTCTATGCTGAGGGTACGGGGTTCAATCCTAGGTCCCGGTACAGATTTATCTGATTACCAAACCCTTCCTTCACCTCTGACAAGACATCTTGTGAATGTGGGGAATGCCAGGCCTCCACCGTGGTTCGGATCCCACGTTAAACTGTAGGTCCTCCATTTCATCTCACAATCACCCTACCATTACACATTAGCGTAAGTGCGTATAATCCGAACGGGTAGTAAGACTCGGTGCTTATAATAATAATAATAATAATATTTGTTGAAATGAAACTTCTTGAGTTTATAACGACTTTTTTGAAATAAATACATATTCCCTTTAAACGCCTCTGACGTCAGCTCGTAACCCTCTGTACACCTCCCCCACAAGCCCGCAGTTCACAATAGTCCCGTTAGGTCGCTGCAGTAACATCGTCTTTCTGTGTGCTCAGTAACCCTCTGATTGGTCGAATCAGTGGCTCCCTCCCACCACAGCGGGCGACTCGCATTTCTTCTCTCGAATTAGTAAAACAGGTGAGTTATAATTTAGTCTAGCTTTTTAAATGTAACACAAATTTATTGAATTTCAATGCAACCGTACAAAATGTTGATTAAAGGGGAGAAATATATAAATATAGTTTCAGAACTACCTCTAGGAGCGGTGAATGACATTAAGGATATTATAAACCGGGCATGTTAGTTCTAATATTTCCGCTAGGTGCAGTAATATCACGAAGCGTGTAGCTAACCTACAGTAGCCCCATGGCTTCTTTGATGCTGACTGACAGCTAACAGCTGACTTCTGACAGTCAACATTTAGGTATATACCTAAAATTTTGACCGTCAGAAGTGACAGCTGTTAAACACATGTTTTTGCAGATCATATGGTTCAGCGTAGGGATATATAATTTGGTCTGGTAACTTTTCAAAGCCATCAGCTGTGAGCTACGAGCTGTCAGTTAGCACCAAAGAAGTCATGGGGCTACTGTAGATGAGATTTTCAAGCAATTACCTCTTGTTAAAGAAATAAACCCTATCTGGTGTATTGACACACTACGCGCAGTTTTTTTGTACTATTTTTAATGTTGTTCCTAAATACACGGGTTTAACAACAAACAAATTCATGTGGAATTGGATTAGGGCCATACATTACGTTTATAAAACATAATAACCAAATATAATATAATGAGCCTAATTTGTTGTTTATTTCTGCCGTTTTAAGCGTTTCAACTTGGTCTGACAAGCCGCACAGAACCGAGTCACGGGCCATAGACGGCCCGCGAGCCATGGGTTGGACATTCCTGGTCTAAGGTTTGACTCTAGCAATAGACTATACTACCAATTACGGGTAGATCTGGGTTTAAATCCCTACTTGGTGTACTATGGGTGTGTTTCCCTAAATAATCTTTCTCTCTTCCTCCGCGCCAATGTGGATACACTTCCTCTTAGATGCAACCTTTCTCATCGCTAAGACCACGTACGGATGGGTGTAACGCGATTGGTGACCTGGCGGTCTAGGGGGTAAGGTGTCAGACTTCTATGCTGGCGGCCGGGGTTCAATCCTCGGTCCAGGCAAAGATTTATCTGATTACCAAACCCTTCCTTCACCTCTGACAAGACATCTTGTGAATGTGGGGAATGCCAGGCCTCCACCGTGGTTCGGATTCCACGTTAAACTGTAGGTCCTCCATTTCATCTCACAATCACCCTACCATTACACATTAGCGTAAGTGCATATAAACCGAACAGGTAGTAAGACGCGGTGCTAATAATAATAATAATAATGTAACGCGATTGCTCTGGACGTCCCACGAGCCCGTCGCGAATGCTGCTGCAAATCGTCCGATCCGCTCAGTCGCCACGAATGTGTCTAACAGACGGGGGCTGATTGCCGGTTTTGGTTTGATTTCTATTTAATGATGGAAAGGGAAACTAAACTTGGATGACGTCATTTGGTGGAAAACACAACCGTATATAAAATCAGACAGGGTTCTGAATAATTTCTGATTTGAGTACCTTTTTCCAGTACCCTTGTTCTTTTTATCCTGCCCTTTTCTCTTCGATACCCCGCTAGCAAGTTTATTATTTTATTTTAACACTCGGTGACCTGGTGGTCTAGAGGTAAGGTGTCAGACTTCTGTGCTGGCGGCCGGGGTTCAATCCTCGGTCCAGGCAAAGATTTATCTGATTACCAAACCCTTCCTTCACCTCTGACAAGACATCTTGTGAATGTGGGGAATGCCAGGCCTCCACCGTGGTNCGTTAAACTGTAGGTCCTTCATTTCATCTCACAATCACCCTACCATTACACATTAGCGTAAGTGCGCATAACCCGAACGGGTAGTAGGACGCGGTGCTAATAATTAACTATATAAAATTTGAACTAGTAGGCTGTAGAACATGTTACTACAAATTAAATATTAGCATGTACACAATAATAAAATATTCAATAGTACCTTTCGCCTTGATTTCTGTTGAGCGAACTGGTCGATGATGCCAGATAACCATTTTATCCAATAAGGGATCTACAATTAAAATGATTGTCAGTGAATTAAGGCGATACTCTGTCATATTGGTACGTAGATACAGCAAATCACAACAATCACACACACGATGACGCTATAAAAAAACACTATAACAGGTAAAAAAACATATGTGGTTTGTTTCGTAATTCATAATTTGCCGCCCCTAAAATCTGCCGCTGTAGGCACGTGCCTACTAGCCCTAAGCGTAAATCCGCCCCTGTGTACGCGGCTTAACACATTACATGTGCACACGAAGAAGCAGAGTTGAAACCAAATAACATCTGAAACAAGTCACAATAACCTATATTGATCTAACAGGGAAAATAATAAGAAACTACTAAATAGCCCCAGACGACACTATATTTTTAAAAAGGGTATTCTAGATATGTTGGAGTCCTTGACCACTCGGCTATCGGTACCAACTACCTCTGCTTCAAACTGCAATAGTTGGTTTAACGCTTCACCGGACACAAAACTTAACAAATGTTCTTGCTCTCTTAATTACACGTCCAGTGATTAAGCCGCTCTCTTTTTTATGACCAAATAGTTAAAGGTAAAAATAAAGCGAGCATTTTTCCGAAGCTTTTGACTAGCAGCTTTTCTTATTTTTTATTTTTTTAGCTTGTGCTAAACAGATAAATTTAAGATAGGAGAAAATAAATACGTTCTTTGAAATATGTTCTGAGAAAAACTGCTTGCTTCTGTTGAAAGATACTACAACCTTCACACTCAAATAAATAGTGGGCTTCTTTAATGTGTAACTTTTTTTCCCGCTTTTATGTCAGCTTTTGCAATGTTATTTACTGAAAACAATCAAGATTTTAACAAACCTATAGTTTATTTTACAAGACGCTATATATTTGCTTATTAAGATTAAAATGTAATAATAATAATCAGCCCTAGCCAGCCAGTAGTGGGAAATATATGGCTTGGTTAGAAAAACTGACCTAGGTCACGGACTGGAAACAGTAATGTATGTAAGTGTATGGAAACAACATTTTCTCGTACGTTAGTAAAGGTGGTAATGTACAATGAGAGCTAAATTGAAAGATAACACCAATAAAAAATATAAGAGGTTATTATTTATTATTATTATTATTATTAGCACCACGTCTTACTACCCGTTCGGGTTATACGCACTTACGCTAATGTGTAATGGTAGGGTGATTGTGAGATGAAATGAAGGACATACAGTTTAACGTGGAATCCGAACCACAATGGAGGCCTGGCATTCCCCACATTCACAAGATGTCTTGTCAGAGGTGAAGGAAGGGTTTGGTAATCAGATAAATANTCACAAGATGTCTTGTCAGAGGTGAAGGAAGGGTTTGGTAATCAGATAAATATGTGCCGGGACCGAGGATTGAACCCCGGACCCTCCCAGCACAGAAGTCTGACACCTTACCCCTAGACCGCCAGGTCACCCCGTTATTATTTACTAGTGATTTTATAACCTTCTCCAAAATCCCTACCTAAGCCTACCTTCTTAATTACAACACCAATATTGCATTGAGAATAATAAAACAATAGTTTAAAAAAATTAATAAATTACAAGATACACATTTTAAGTTTACACTAATTTAAATTTACTAAGAAAAATTTATAAATTTGAATTAAATGGTCCATTCGTTTGAAAAAATAAGGTCTATAACAGACAAATTATTTTTGTATCAAAAGTACTTAAATCTTTTTATTTTGTTAGTTATTTAATATTAATGAAACAGATATGGTTCAATGAATTTAATAGTATGATATCTTGAAGCGTTCCAAAGTATTTCTCCTTTCCTTTGGATAGCAAAAATATTGTTGGTTGAAAGATAGTTCCGATCTCGCTGAATGTCGCTCCTTCAGCATCAAGGAGAAAATATGGTCTGGATAAGAAAATGAAAACCACACTCTGACCTTGACTTCTTCAACTTTCCACAAATAAATATATACAAATGTCACGTGAGGACTTGACCTCACTTTTTGCTCGCTTAGAATATTTAAAAACAATTATTTAACGGTTAATTGATGTTTTTAAGGATCCGGTGCTTCATCCCTTCCTATAATTTTTTAGAAGCAAAACAGAAGACCACCATTTATTTAAAATAGTTTTCAAAATGAGTACATTACCAAACCAATTTAAATGAGTTATTTTTTTAACAATAAAAAACTTTACTTCAAGTATTGTTTATACATTTTTAATAAAAAATTCACAACCCATAAATTTAACCTAGTTAGTGAATATAAATTTTTGCTATTAAGACAGGATATGGTAAAGAAAAAAAGTATATGAGATTTCTAAATACAGAGTTTGAAGCTATAGATTTACACTAAAATCACAAAACCTCTGAACCTATTTAGATTTACTATAAACCCTATGATTTGACAAGAAAGAGAGTTGACCTGAAGGATTTTCTATTATTTAATTAATTTATATCACAAAATTAATGAACTCTGACATTGGTGACCTGGCGGTCTAGGGGTAAGGTGTCAGACTTCTATGCTGGCGGCCGTGGTTCAATCCTCGGTCCCGGCAAAGATTTATC
>CABEEJ010009847.1:0-16664 GCA_901482245.1 Timema douglasi
CTCACCAATCACCCCTACCTGCTCTTCACTGCTGCTATCACTCACCAATCACCCCTACCTGCTCTTCACTGCTGCTATCACTCACCGATCACCGCTACCTGCTCTTCACTGCTGCTATCACTCACCAATCACGGCTACCTGCTCTTCACTGCTGCTATCACTCACCAATCACGGCTACCTGCTCTTCACTGCTGCTATCATTCATCAATCACCGCCGTGTAAATATTGATAAAATATATCAAAAGTTAAAGCTGAATATGAATCGACGTATGAATACATAAAAGTAGTTTTATATGTCAATTTGTAGAAAATTGGGGTGTGTGAAAAGTTCAGACTAGATTTTTTAAAAAAGGACTGAGAAACGTTGGTATAACATAACACCATTATAATCACTTTTAATTTTTATTGGGAATAAATTTTTTAAGAAATATAGAAATTAGGGCGGTTGCATGAAACGGACCCCCTTAAGCGGACACAATGTGTGTTCCATCGCAGCGTTAAAAGAAAACCTGCAACATTAGATTAACCCATGTACAGTTTTAACAAGCCATGCTTGTCTGACATACCTTTGAAATAGTTGACGTGGATAGGACTCGATCTTAGGACCATACAACACACGACAGTCACTGTCTGATCACTGGAGAGTTGTGTCTGATCACTGGAGAGTTGTGTCTGCTCGAACCCAGACCTGTACAACACACGACAGTCACTGTTTGATCACGGGAATGTTGTGTCTGCTCGAACCCAGACCTGTATACCACACGACAGTCACTGTCTGATCACTGGAGAGTTGTGTCTGCTCGAACCCAGACCATACAACACACGACAGTCACTGTCTGATCACTGGATAGTTGTGTCTGCTCGAACCCAGACCATACAACACACGACAGTCACTGTCTGATCACTGGAGAGTTGTGTCTGATCACTGGAGAGTTGTGTCTGATCACTGGAGAGTTGTGTCTGTTCGAACCCAGACCATACAGCACACGACAGTCACTGTCTGATCACTGGAGAGTTGTGTCTGATCCCTGGAGAGTTGTGTCTGCTCGAACCCAGACCATACAACACACGACAGTCACTGTCTGATCACTGGAGAGTTGTGTCTGATCACTGGAGAGTTGTGTCTGTTCGAACCCAGACCATACAACACACGACAGTCACTGTCTGATCACTGGAGACTTATGTCACCACCTACTCCGACTGACAAAACACACGCTGACTCGTCCCAGCACTGCAAGTAGGTCGCTGGCTAGCTCGCTCAACGCTCATTTCCTCGTTCCAACTGAAACCGATTGCTATGACAAGCCGCCTCGTGGCCCTCTACGTAAACACTGCTGACCAACAGCGGCTCGATAATTACTCTAGTGAATGCCTGCCACTGGCCACTCGACCAGTCTTGAAAGTCATCCACGCTGCTAAGGATATTCAATTATTCACAAGCTAAGTGTGCCGGGTTTATCAAGCACTCCCCCTAGCGTGCTTGAGAGCTCTTAAGTTGTTTCAACAAAGACAGATTAGAACGGCGGGCTACGACGTTGTTTTGTTTTTTCAAAACCACAAGCTACAGCTCAATTCTCAAATAAAAAGCCTGTTAGAAAATACAAATGTATTTTTTGTGGCCAAAATTGATAACATTTTACATAATATTGGTTTTGATAATTTCTATCAAACGTGACAGCGGCAGCAGATCACATGGCTTGACGTATGAATAAGAGAGATGTGTTGGTTTTTTTTTTCCTTTATAAGATGTATTTAACGTGAACTTTTTGAATGGACTGATTATATCGGCACACGAGAATTTCTACGAACGAGAGCGAAAGGGCATACCAATTTCGACGGGAAAGGTACGATCATATACCTTCCAGGGTCAAATGCCACAATCGAGTTGGGACCGACGGCTTTACTTCCCCTCCGAAGGAAGTTGCGCTACTGATTTGTTTCGCTCGAGAAAAATCCGCCGATCCCAGCTGCGCTTGAACCCACGAACATCGGGTCCTGAGGCGAGCACTTTACCCCCAAGACCTACGTGAAAGTAGACTGTACATTATATTACATACACTAATAAAAAGCTGAACTAAAAATTTCATATTTGCCGAGATTTTGATTAAGCTCGGCATTATTCTGGGGAGGATGCATCGCCTTTGAACACGATTTAATATGTTATTTTGTTTTTTGAAGGACACAGTGGTGCCAATCCCGGGGTTACGGTCGCAAAACTTATGAAAAAATGGGGGTTTGGGTGGAAGGAGGAATGCAGAGGTTAGAGAAAAAGATTTCAAGGATGAGACATGAGATTTACAAAAACATTACCTCTAAATATCTTCTCTAGGCAGTGAATGTTCAAAATTGGTGGATGGGCGAAGTAGGGGGAGGGGCACTATTGCATGTCCCTTGCCTTATAACTAAACTTACGTGAGGAGGGCTGAAGACACCAAGGAGGTCCACCCGTCCGTCACACGCCATCTTCCCCCTACTTTGACGCCACTACATAACACGTTATTTTTTGACCAAATGTGTTTATTTTATTTTTTAAATTGGATAGTGGTTGGTGGCATTCAAAGGGGAGCCTGATGAACTGATATATTTTTGTCACTGTGTCTTACTAACTGTTTGGGTCATAGGTATGTATGCATATGTACTAATTATGGTAGTGTGTTAGGGATGAGAGTAAAACCATCAAGGAAAAGAAAAACGACTCTTAAGAGACAACGGGGATTCAAACTCCTGATGTCTCCATCATCAGCAGTCTAGTCTAATGTGATAGGCCTAGTGTCGCCTTAGACCAGGCCGGTCATTGAAGCGGATGACAGGCCTACATTAACTAAGCTAATGGTGTAGGAAAGAGGAAAGTACAATTATAGATTATTTAAATGTACCCACAATTGCAATGAGGGAGTGTAGATAAAGATTTATAGGAAAAACCACCCTCAGTACACCCGGTCGGGATTCTAGCCCTGATCTCACGGTCATCAACTCAATCAGAATAAATTAACTTGTAATTTAAATTATGTGCCCACCAGCACAGATCAAAGCACAAATAAAACTAATTTTCAAATTTATAAAAGAGATGAGACATTATAATTATTAATTAATTAGCACTGCGTCTTACTACCCGTTCGGGTTATACGCTTTAAGTACTAACTACGCTAATGGATTAGGAATTAAGAAGGATGAATTAGAGGAAGTGAATCCACATTTGCGTGGAGGGGGAGTGAAAAAACATTTAGGAAAAACCACCCCCAATTCACTCGACCAAGATTCGAACCTCGATCTCCCTGTCCTCAGCGGTTGAGCTCAACACGGCTGGCGCATTAGCCAACTACGCCACCGAGGCGGGTATGAGACAATATAAAACAAAAGGGTTTGAAATTAGATGTATTATGAAAGCAAGACTTATCTGCCCTAATTGTTTTTTATTTTTTGACCCATAGTAGGCCTACGACCTTTGAAAGGCCAATACTTGGTTTTATAAAATTTTAAACAAAAGGTTATTTAATCTTGTTTTATAATTGCTCTCAAGTTAAAACCCAATATTGGTTGTGTAGAGAGAGTATCTGTTTATCAGAAGCACTGTGTAACATGTGGCTGACTATTCCCAGTGTTGTGGGAAGAAAGATTATTCTTCTGTGCATAGCAGCCTTTATAAGTTGGCGGTCTAGGGGTAAGGTGTCAGACTTCTATGCTGGCAGCCGGGGTTCAATCCTCGGTCCCGGCAAAGATTTATCTGATTACCAAACCCTTCCTTCACCTCTGACAAGACATCTTGTGAATGTGGGGAATGCCAGGACTCCACCGTGGTTCGGATTCCACGTTAAACTGTAGGTCCTCCATTTTATCTCNATTACACATTAGCGTAAGTGTGTATAACCCGAACGGGTAGTAAGACGTGGTGATAATAATAATAATAATAATAATAATAATAATAAAGTTGGCCCAACATAATTAAATAGCAAAATCAACCAAAATCGATCTAGTATACAAAAAATTGTAAATATTTTGAATCAAGTTTATTTATAAACTTTAATATAGATTTGACACCATTATGTTGCTTTCAGTTTAAAATAAAATCATATTAAGATACTTGTTTTATCCATTTTGTATGACTTTTTTTTTATAAAACATGTTTGTTTTGCATCACCCCGACCCCTTGCCCCCTCTAACTCCTTACAATAGTTTGAGCTAATGACACCTATGTATATACATTTTGTTTTAATGTGAACAATTTATTTCCTGCTGGAGCATTTGGACTTTCAACACTTAATTCCTAAATTAGGTAATTTTTTTTATCATTAGACATTTTTATTTCCAAATTTACAGTAGATGTTGACTATTAAAAAATGTGTTATTTATCAAAGTTTTGAAAATATTTTTAGCTTTATTTTTATATATGTGGTGTGAAAAGTAAATGTTTTATAGTTTTAGCTTTCTTTTCATTTCCTATTATAACTTACCAAAATAAAACATATAATTTAGTCTTGATGCATTCTTAGCAAGGGAGTGTAAGGGATATTAAACAATGTCAAGTCATTTTGCTGTTTTTATAGCAAAGCATTTTTGGCAAAAATAAATAAAATATTGGTAGAAACAAAGAGCTTAAATTTCTTCACATAAGCCCTATTGAAATCAACAATTCTTGAAAATCTGTTAAGAGCATAGTGGCTTTAAATAAGAACATTTTTAAATGAAGAGAAAAAGTTGTCATTAAATTTCAGAACATCCTTTACAGATATTCAAGAAATGTTGATAACACCATGTGAAGAAATATGAACTCTATGTTTCTAATGGTGATATATTTGATAAATCTTTTTGTATAAAAACCGCAAAAACACTGCCCCTAACTCACACTACCTACACTCTCAGCTTAAGAGTAGGTGGGAGATAAATTGTTTGTATTGAAGCTTCAGGTTAATCTGAAGGAAAGAATATTTCAAAAACTATAATACCAATTTATACTCCATTCACGGTAGGAATTACTCTCTGAAAGGTCTTTTTTCCTACCAATATCTTACTGTATAAAATATTTCTGGTAGGGAAAAGGGCCTTTCAGAAAACAATTCCTATGGTGAACGGACTTTACTAGCGGTTTTTTTTATTTATCTTATTCTATATTTATAGAAATTAACAATATTGAGAAAAAAATAAAAATATTTATTGTTAGCCATCAATTAAAATTAAAATAACAAGTTTTACGCTAAATGTTAAAATAAATAATAAAAAATCCAAACAAACGATATTAAAAAGATTGTTAATTTAGAAAAAAAATTAATGACATTTTTAAAAATTACATATTTTTTTTACCGTTTCAACAAAAAATTTATTTCCAGGCGCAACATAAAAAATAACTGTAGCCGATTATTTGGTTACACGTAGTACAGCGGTTTTCTCTTGCGGCAACACTAATGTAAAGGTTCCCCCACCACATAGTAATTCTCCCTGTTTCTCTTTGAGTGACTTTCTTATTAAAAACAAACAACAGGCGCAGAAACTTTGGCAATGATTGGAAGGCCTGTTTTAAATAGTCAACTCTCGATATCTCACACTTAGGATTATTCGGAAAGAATAGAAGCAGAAATTATTGTTTGTTTGGCTTGTATGGACACCAATCACCATTAGGAATAAGAATAGTGAGAATTGAGAGGAATGACCAACTCTGGAACAAAGAAATGTTTTCAAAATTAGAGAGACATTGCCTATTACCAAAACTGGTCAATCCAAGATTTTCAAGATCTATGCCAATCAGGAACCTTGATTATATTGTGGAAGCGAGAAGAAAAGATAGGAAGCTAAAATTATGGCCGCAACACCTAAGGACATTTAGATGTATATATTATAATTGATAATGATACCCAACTATCATAGTTGTAGGAAGGTGCATGTTTGTATGCTGTCAATCATTTTCGGCTGCTTTCGCCTCAGAACCCGTAATCGCTGACGAGCAGTTCCGTGTTATTAGAATTTGATTAAAAAGAAACCTAAAGTTCAGCAGTGTGCTTTTTTATACATCTATGTATAGTAATTGAATTTAGAGGAGTGTTAGTTTATCATTCACTCAATATGTCTGCAACTGTGCTTAAATTTATGAAAGATTTTTAAAAATACTGCTTTTTATTGATAAATGTTCCTCTTGTTTCTGACAAGAAATAATTTGTCTTTTTTAGCAAAATATTAATATAAGTATGATTTTTTCAGCAAGTTACTGTAGCTATTATATTAAGACCTGATTGGATATTCATATCAGTTTTATAATATAATGTATTATGTGACAGTACTTGGATTTTAGGACACACAATCATGTTAGGCCTTCTTTCTTTTCTAACTCAAAAAGGAAGGGGCCTTTCTCTCATGACTATATTTGAATTTTGTTAAATAATGATAGAGATATTATAATTGTATTCTATCTAAATGAAATTAGAGAAACTTGGAGAAAGAGTAGTTTTTGGTTCTTATACCATACAGCCCAAAATTAACTATTAATGCTTATCAGGATAAACTGGATTGTCTTGACCAAAACTATGTTGAAGTTCCTTTAATAAATTGTAATGAAAGATTAAAAAAAGAAAAGACTGTTATGGACACCTTGAATAAGGTTAATTTGATTAATGTTTATTTTTACATTTATTTTATATTTATTTGATTTGTTTTAATTAATTTTTGAATTATTTTAAATTTATTTGATTTGTTTTAACTTAATTAATTTTTGAATTATTTTAAGTTTATTTGATTTGTTTTAACTTAATTAATTTTTGAATTATTTTAAATTTATTTGATTTGTTTTAATTAATTTTTGAATTATTTTAAATTTATTTGATTTGTTTTAATTATTTTTTAATTTATTTTATATCTATTTGATTTGTTTTAATTATTTTTTATTTTTGTTGTGCCTCTGAATGTAAAAAGGTTTTAAGAATATAAATAAGTTTATTGTCATACGATATCAATGTTTGTGACTATCTAGTTATTTTTTTTAATATTATTTTTTTGTCACCTTGATTCACATGTTTAGGGTGTACTCATAATATGTCATAGTTACACTGTGTTAAGAATGAGGTAGGTTGTAATTTAGAGAAAGTGCACCCACCTTTGTGTGGAAGTTGAGTGGAAAACAATTTAGGACAAACCATCATCAGTTCACTCAACCGTGATTCAAACTCCAATTTTCCCATTATCAGCAGGTCAATTTATTGAGAAAGGGACGCCAAAGACTTTAGAGCATTCAACTACCGATTATGTGGATTTTTTTTAGCATCATGTCTGACTGGCTGTTCACGTTATACGCCTATGTACTAATTACACTAATGGGTTAGAGATGAGGTAGGTGTAATTTATAGGAAGTGCACCCGCATTTGTGTGGAGAGATAAAGTGGGAAACCATTTAGGAAAAATCACCCTCAGTGAATGAACTCTGTTCTCCCAGTCATCTGCATTATAGTCTAACTTGAGACCGTGCGGCCACCGAGGCTAGTATGTGGCTTATTCAAAGTTGGAATGGTTGTTTTATGATATTGGGGGTTTGACGATACACTTAGATGCGTCATATCATGCCACTGTTAAAACATTGGTTCCCCCACGACGGGACTACCAGCAAATTTATATTTTGGTATGGCTATATAAAAGGTAGGATTCTTAAGGATGTGTACCCGCATTTGCATGGAGAAAACTTGGGGAATAATTTGAACTAAAGTAAGAGAACTGTATGCACACCCAATAGGAACTCAAGCCCTGACCTCTTAGACACCATAAAACTAGGATAGATGAAACTAACGACTTTTCCCGCGTGCTCACCAGTGTGGGTAGTGGGGTATAAACTACACACATCATTAAAAAGTACTCTAATATATAGTTAAATAAATGAATATATATATTATAATTATATAAATATAATACTATCAGTGGGCATGCGAACTTAATGTCAGGTTCATAATTATGATTTTCTGGAGATAGGCAATCTTGGCAAGAGGAACCAAGGACATATTTCAAAAAAGGTTTATCCTTCTCCCGTCACATAAATACTGGTATATTTCTCATTAATACTACCATCTTAATCCTTACCTTACTACCGTGGTTATAACTATATTGTTTGGACGGGTAATAATAGGCATATTGTATATTATATTATTCGAATTGCTATATTATATATTAATTATTCTCACTTGAAATTAAGAATTTATAGAAAATGTACATGCATTCGCATGATGACAAAGTTGCAAACAATTTTGTAAAACACACCCATATTATGTAGTTTTTTTAAGCTACGCGTCGTGTTACTCGTTCTGGTTGTAGGCCTACTATAATCCATTCACGGTAGGAATTGACTTCTGAAAGGGTTTTTCCCCTACCATAAATCTACTATATAGTAGGATATTGGTAAGAAAAAAGACCTCTAAGAGAGTAATTCCTGCCGTGAATGGAATATACGCTAATGAGTAAGGGCTAAAATAGGTGTAATTTGAGGAAGTGCACCAGACCAGGATTTTACCCTGATCTATACTTGGCAGTCAAGTCTAACACAAAGAGTACTGCCAGACTGTGCAGCTACACACACATATATAAAGTCTATTTCTGTTTGTTTTGTTTTGCAATTCCAAGAAATAATCCTTTGCAAGCCATGTTGATTGTTTTCTTTCACTAATAATGTCTCGTTGGTTGCTTTGAACAAGATATTCCCCCTTATTTTCCCTTCAACAAGAAAAAATTCAAATGTATAAAATAGCTACTAAAGCTCCGAAGTACTGTGACAGATTTGATAACTAAAATGCTGTTTTGAAATAAACTCCAGCTGAATCTTAAGTTCAGCTTTGGTTTAAATAAGCTTATTTAAGAAAGATTTAAATGGACAAGTTTGGTGGTTTCCAAACATTTTAAATGGCTGAATTTTTACTATTTTGGTACATTGTTAATGGTGTCCAGGTATATAATAATAGTGTATGGCTGTACTGGTTGTCTGAAAATGAATCAGTGTTGCCACCTCTCCGAACACTGCTTAAATCTTTTTTACTTTTGGTTAAACTGGGTCCAAATACATTTATGAGATTTATTTTCCTATTTTAATTTGCATGTTGTTTTTTTTGCTTCTCCCATCGTACCACCGGGAATTTTTTTTATGTATCGGTGGTGGTATGCGTACCACAGTTTGGGAGCCACCGTACCAGAGTATTTCTTAAACAATTAAAGCACGTATCTCTGTGTTAGTAAATGAAAAATAAAAGGAAACAAATTGTTATTTTTAACCTACTGATTTATCTTATTCTGTGCAATTTTATGTAGATTACTAATCTATTTAGTGTAATGTTCAAGACACCTACTTAAAGACTATCTTAACCGACATCATTTTAGGAGATAAACTTGAATTAAGAATGATTTAACCAAAGTATTAAATCAAATAGAGATGCTATGTGCTCCATATCCACATTGTCTTCTGACATGTTAAGAGTGTCATAGGAACTATGTAAAATAAAACAATAAATAAACTACCAATTCTAATTCCAGTCATAATGCATAAAGAAGTAAAGTGGTATAATACCTAACAGTAAATTAAGTCTATGCTTACTTGATAGCCTACTTACAAAGTAATTGCAGGGTTCATAGTTAATTACCATATGTCTAAAGCCTCGTCTACAGAGCCGACAAACTCTGCATCTGTTTATTCAAGTCATTTATGGTCCTTAGAAATAAGCACAATGTCCACACAGATCCTATCCTTGATCATATGACTGTGCCAACCAATAAGAAAGTCTTAAACTATGTACAATTAAACTCTTTGAAAGAAAATTAATCAGATAGAACAAGGCACACTCAGATGTGATCTGTGAAGCATAAGTTATTAAAAATAGGCTACTAATGGGAAGTTATGCCTCTCTTTCCGAGAGCTTGGTATTGGTATTTCTCTTTAAAACTGTTTCTGAGTTGCCACGCTTCACAGGGATTTTTAATTTTCAGAAAAAGATTTTTGAAATAGCTCCATGTGTAAAACTATCATTTCATTTTGTACATATGTTCCCATTGCAACAAATATTTTCGCTACCATTGGTGTTTCATTTGGAGAGTGATTTACTTTGCTCCGATTGGTATTCCTTTGCAGTCTATAAAAAAAAGTAAGTCGACTTCTACAGTGTGTTAAGAACTAAGGACTTACGTATGATTCTGTAGACTACAATTTGTTATGGAGTCGATCTCTTAAAGACCACTATGCACCTTACAAATACAGAATTAAAAATGTTCTCAATTTTCATACTAGTGATAGCTTGAACAGTAGGCTAATTTAAAGTTTAAATTAAATACACTTATAACAAGTATAAAAGCTCAACACAAATAATTAAGGTCACAAATTATTAATGTTTGTCAAGGAACATTAAGGCTGTATCTGAATAGTCTACTTCACACACCATCAACCCTTGATGTTCACTTGATGGTTGCATTAGCAATCACCTGATCAAGTGCAAATCCGTCCAAATAGTCACAAAGTGTGGTAATGCGTCCCTCACATGCCCTTGAGTCCAAGGGCGACAGCAAGTTACCCTTGACATGCCATTGATGCAGTGTTTGATCAGCATTTGTTTAATCCTTCATCTGCTAGAAATAGAGCTTGTAGAGTAATGTGATCTTTAATAACGTACGTTATATATGCTGTTGTTTTGTAGTGTTGTAAAGTTGTATTGTGTCGTGTTATTATGATAATCTGTCATGTGCAGTGAAAATAAGTCACCACAAATCTGCAAGTGGTCTACACTAATTGGGGATCATAGACGGAGTTTAAAATAGCTTCTAAGACCATTGGCAGGAAGCAGCACTGCGGACTCAAGGGTATGAAAAGGATATTTTGCCGTACAAATAGCTCATTGCAGTCTTCAATCTCAAGTGGGTGTAAAGTGTAAAGTCATCAAGTCAAGTCTACTTGACTATATTCGAATACAGCCTATAGCTGTAGTCAAATAGCTCAGATATTTTGATTGTCAACTTTAGTGATATATATCACATTGTAATATTGATAATAAAATTATAAATTGTAAAAAATAATGTAAACTTAAACTCTAACTGTAATAAACTGTAAAAGAGTTTAATAAAATGTAAAAAAGCATAAGGTCAATTTTCTACTTACCTAATATATTACCTCCACAAAATAATTTTAAATTGTTTCAGAGTATATCCAAAATAGTCAAAACCATAAATAAATTCTATAAAGAAAAAGTGCTAGGTACTTCAAATAAAAAAATATATTTGAAAGTTTAACCTGATAAACTTATAAGCTATAAAAAAAAACACTATCAATTGAAAATTTCCATTTTTACAGTTTTGACATCATAAAAACAAATCACAATAAACACAGAAAGATCTAGATATACAGAGCTAAATAAGTTACAGAGCCTTAAGAATTACTGTACGTAAATTATTAAAATAGGTAGATAAATATTGAATTATTTTATCCTCAATCTAAGGTGTAACTTCAAATATATAACTTAAATAAACTTTTTATATTTAAATGGTGGATTAAAATTAGTAGTATTTATTTATTTTATTAATTTTAAGCCCAATACAATAGTAATTTAAATACAGTTTTTAGTCCTTAAATACAAGATTATTTCACTCAACATTCCTATCACATTATATAGGTTCTCATAAATGAGAAATGCATTATTTTTTATAAACTACAAAATAATTAACAACTTCTACAATTAACCCCTTCTAGTGATAAACCTGGTGGTTAACCAGGGCTGGACTTGCAGGTTGAAAGTGGCCCGGGGCTACAAATATACATGTTTAACTGTAAGATGAAGTTGTTATATAAAGTAACTATATGTTTATTACGAGTATTAGCACATTTAAACCTGAGGCCATTTCAGCTTAATTATCAATAATAACGTTGTTATTTAGTTGACTTAAGACATAATTTTCCACTCTATGACATAGGCAAAAATACTTCTAACTTTATAGACTTTAGAGCCGGGAGTCTAGTTTTGATACGCTTTTAACCCACCGCTACTTGTGTAGCTTGGAAAGTTAGTGACAGTCAGTCACACAACTATGTATTCTGGGCAACATATAGACTACTCACGGGAAGTTGTTTCATTAAAATTCTATTATAACAATAGTAGAAGATTTAATGGATAGTTTTATTAAAGTTTGAAGTAGTTGCGGTGGCCCAATTTAAACAAGCTCACCAGGTTATTTCCTGGTGTCCAGCGGCTCAGTCTCCCCCACTCCCCCTCCCTATAAAAAGGGGAAAAAACTAGTTTTAATATATACCTAGATAGAATCAATATTATTTTAGCTAGGTACGAACACATACTAGTTAATTTACGGGCTGAGTGCAGTATAGTAATTATTTCAAAGAAATAAGATAATATTGGAAAAGATAATATATTTTATAAACTCTTATTAAATATCTGAGTACCTACTAAAAGCAATAATTATTTGAACCAATAAATAGGTTGTTAACATTAATTTGACTTTTCTTAAATTCCATCATGTATCATCTAAATATTCTATACTAATTTTAATCAAAATAAATGTAAAAAGTAAAAACATTATTAATTTGAATTACCATATGTTTCAATATTTTACCAGCATTGATATAGGTAATTTCCATTGGAATAGGAGTAAAAACGCTTCATGTTTATATTTTAGATGTACACTTTCTTTACTCTGAAAGGTAGCAGCCTTACATTATTATATTATACTATATTATATGCTCGTGAAATGATGCAAGGTATGCTTGCGATCTTGCAGGGTAGGATTGAAGAAGGGTACTGTAAGGGCCTAAGTAACCATCTAACGGAATCATCAAGAACCACAGTGACACTGTCTCGTGCCGCCATCTTGGTGGGGAAGAATGGTACTGCTTGTATTTAAAGGGGGTTGATTGTCAGTTCCTCATTACCCCCAACCCGCATTTCCAACCTCACCATATTCTCTATCACCTCATGATGTTTTTTATTCCAGATATTTTAAATACACATTAATATATTAATTTATTTTAATATACTTTTGCAGTGGAAAAAGGTGTCACTCAAGTTTGTCGTCTGTTTGATTGTGAGGGGACAGATTTAACGATTTCTTTCAATATTCTTGTGCAAAAACACGTCTCTGATAGCTAAAAGTGTTTTTGTTTGAAAATAGTGAGGTATTATATCACACGTAGCCAGTTTTGGTGGTCGCATGGTCTAACACGCTACTCTCGCAGTAGACTAGACTGCCGATAACGGGGAGCTCAAGGCTAAAATCTTGGTTGGGTATATTGAGGGGGATTTTTCAAAATGGTTTTACACTCTCCTTCAACGCAAATGTGTGTACACATCCTATAAATATCACCTTCCTGATCTCTAAAATCGCTAGCGTAGTCAGTACAAAAGCATACAACCCGAATGGATAGTGAGGCGTGGTGCCAAGAAAAGTATTTACCACACGTGGCTGAAGAAAAATGTACATTAAAGGCTATGCAATTCAGTTTTACAGGTAATATTGTACAAATAGAAATACATTCTTTGATATATTAAGATATGTAGCTATCACCCATGTTGTTTACATTCTTCATAACTTTACATTTTGAAGTTGGCTATTAGCTTGTAAATTGATTTCAGAAACTGTATTATATTGAGAGTTCAATAACTATAATGTAAGGTACCAGTACCTTAAAACTTGATTGCATTAATTTGTTTTAATGACCAATTTTGTGTAATAGTCAGATCATTTAGTTTAGAGACTTATGGGAATTCTTACCTTAATACAATTTATTTAAAGTTGGTTCTCAACGTGCATTTACTATCAGAAAACATGTTATATTGAAAGTTAGATAACTATAGTTGAACATGGTTTAAGAGAGAAAGAGATACACTAAGGTTTAGTTTTCTCTTACACATTGGGCTGTAGAAAACAGCTTAAAAACTTTAGCCATAGTTAAAAGACTAGAGAGTGTTACTGACTTTAGCTAAAGATGCTCATTTATAGAAGAAATGGGAGAAAATATCGATTATTTCAAGTTATCAGAACTAGTACCATTAATATTTTGGGAAGCCGGCTAGGAACTAATAAAATATTGTTGTTCTTGTAACTTCTGATTACTAGTGGCTAATTTAAAATGGGGTGTATCTAATCTTGATTGATTTAATTAGATGAACTATTGTGTTAATATCACATATTAATACTTCATTGTTTTAATTTTTGTTTCACTCAATATTGTTTATTCAGCCGGTTGCCTAGTTGCTTGAGTGGTAGTTTTATAAAGGTTTTTGTTATGTCTATACTTCCAAATAAAACCTTTTTGAATATGTTCTTGAATAAAGAATTATAATACCAAGAGACACCGTACCAAAAAAATTGGGATTCTGTTTAATTTTTCAAATAGTAATCCTAGACCATTGCCAGTTTGAGTATTTACTCATTAAATTGATTCTAAAAGGAGGCCTGGTCATCCACTGATATAATTATTATATTTGGTTGTAGAAATTCAAGAAATGTTTAACCACCAGAGGAAAGTATTACTTAGATTAATGTTTCCCATAAAGAAGAATGTTGGTGAGATCAGCCCCACTTATCTATAATCATCTAGAGCAGTGGTTCCCAAAGTGTGCTCCGTGGAACACTTGGTGCTGAGCAAAGCATACCCAAGTGCTCCGCGAATAAATTGGAAATTAAAATAAATAAAATATGAAAATACATCAAAACTGTGAATTTGTGTGTCCCCGAGTAAGTATTGGGTAGGAATTATTTACAGACTGCCCACGGTAAAATCAGACAGAGACACTAGAAGGTGCCAGTTAACCTCGTTTCTGTTAAATCTTCGCCACGCTTTCAGATACGATTGTTAGCTTCGATATTTTTCCAGAATTTTCTGGGAATTTTTTTATTGCATATTAAACACTCATGTTTCTTCGCACCTTCAGTCAGTTGGAGTTCAGTCAGTATACAGTCGAGAGTCGAAACAAATCAAGTAGCAGTGCCATGTTATTTATTTAAATGTTGGAAAAGCCAACCTGGCATCAGAGAAGTATGAGTGCTTGAACGATTTGACTTAAGATTCTGCGGTAAAAGAGAATTTTGCAACTAAGAAGTCACTATAAGAATGTTTATGTGAGCTACGAGACGAATTTGAAGTTTTGTCAGAGTGAAAATAATCCATATTCCCTTTGCAATACCTTACTTATGTGGATCATTATTCTCTGCCTATGTGGCTACTAAAACAAAAGATCCCGGCTCAATGCAGAGCCAGATTTTCGGTTGCATCTGTTTCAAATTCAAACAGATATAGCCAAATTGTACAAATCAAAACACAAACGTCCCATTCCTCTGATTGAAGATTAAGTTCGCGGTATATACTTTATCGTTCTTTTTCTTATGCCAAGTGACTATTTTTTTCAGCCATGAAAATGGTTTTAACACTATCCGTGTGTATAACATATTGTGGATTTACAATACCTACTTTGAATTCGTTATCAAATGTGTTACATTAGGTTAATTTATGTTTTTTCTTATTGTTTTGCGTATATGTGACTAAGTTCCTTATTTATCTGAGATTAAGTGTGAGAATAACATTTATAATGAAATA
The DNA here is from genome assembly GCA_901482245.1 of Timema douglasi. NCBI lineage: Eukaryota > Metazoa > Arthropoda > Insecta > Phasmatodea > Timematidae > Timema > Timema douglasi. The sequence goes on from CABEEJ010009847.1 coordinate 15,539, forward strand.
ACATGCCCAAATGCTTAAACATTCGTTTCCATCGTAAATACTGGTGTATTTCGGTTGTTGTGTCTATGTGAAATTATCTTCGCCCGTATATCAAAGACACTTATGTGCAAAATTGTTGTTTTGAGAAAACAATATTTAAATTTACAATTTTCAATGGGAAAAATTAAATTTAGATTAAAATTTAAGCTATTTAAAAATCTAAAAATAATTTGTACTTTTATTATACGATAAAATATTGACTAACAACTTTTAAAAAATGCAGTTTTTAAATAGCGCAAAAAATGCATGTTTCTCTTCTAAAAAGTGCCCCACGATTCAAAAAATTTGGGAACCGCTGATCTAGAGTATTTTGCATCATTTCAAATATTTGATTTTAACTAAATAAGAGCAAAATTTGTGAGCTATCTAAAGCAACATATTTAAATCCTGTAATCTATATTTTTCTTTAAATGAGAAATTCTTCAAGTTTTGTTTTATAACAATATAAACCATATATAAAAATATTAAACCATTTAAATAGTAAACTAATTTGATTGCCCCGAACCTTTGTGGTATTAAATGAAAAGACTTCCAAAATTCAACTGCAGATTAATTTAAAAGTATTATTATCAACAATAATCACTAAAATAATAACATTTTAGAAAACATTCTAAAGTAGTTTAAATTAAGGAGTGCTAATCATTAAAGTTAAGACTTAAATAGAAAGATCTGAAAATAGGTATAGTTATCCATGACTTGTGATATATTATGAGCAAATATACTATGTTTCAAAGGTTTATTTGAATGTAGATTAGTTTCGTGATTTTGAATTGAATTTTATAATTTTATTGAGTTATCTTTAAATTTCATACTAACATAAATATGAGTAGGTTTTAGAATTATTTTATGTACCGTAGAAAGAAATGGAAGATGCTGTAGAGATTAACAATTTAAGGCAAAGACAGAGACTCCGTATCCGTAGGTACGTGGTCCGTAGTCCGTGCTCCGTAAGAAATCGGTGCTATAATATTCGATTGTACTGGCCACAGAGTCCTTATCCGTAACTTTCTACGGACTCGTTTATACGGACTACCAATCACAGCCGAGTAAATATGCGCATGCGCCTTGAAATAAAGAAAGAATAGTA